>JAVQKC010000928.1:0-14255 GCA_036025475.1 Philypnodon macrostomus
ATGGGCTTGTGCCCTACCATTAATATGCTAATAGATATCCCTATCAGTTGCTAATGGTGCTCCCTCTCTCTATTGTTCCCTAGTTTCAGCTGAAACTCATCTCTGTGGTCTGCAGTAAACAAGTTTCTGCTTTTATTTTTGTTCTTCAGTATTGTTTTGTACACTTTAGGGAGGTTAAATCTGAGGTGGTGGTCTCAGACAAAACCTTGACCCAGATGCCCTTTTTCAACTTTCAGAATATTTAAAAGATTGTTTGTCTAATGAAAAAGTAGATTTCCTGAAGCATCCCTTTACTTTACAAACATATACAGGACTTTCACACCGACCATTTGGGCCACCTCACACTTCTATAGTGAATGTTGGATTTCAGATTTAGATTTTTTTAAATAATATTGTATCAAACAGTGGCAATAAAACCCATCAAATGTATTTACTTGTAATGCTCATTTAAATAAATTAAAAACACTGCAAAAAGAGCTACAAACAGCCAAGGTTATACATAACACTAAGTATAGTAATACAGAAAATAACACTCAGACACTTTTATAGCTGCATTATTCATTCTGATGGAGCTCTGGAAGCCGCACCTAAGGCCTGTCTGACCCCCTAGATCACACAAGCACTTTCATACATATAGGCAATGTGGGTTTAGGGTCTTGCCCAATGACCCAGTATGCACAGGTTGCAACACTCCATTTATACTGTAGAATGACCGCTCTACCAACTGAGCTGTGTATGTGCAATACGTAAATATCATAACGGCAAAATACTGTAAAGTCAAATAATGAACAAAGCCATGTAAATTGGAAATCAAGGAAACTTAAAAACAGACCAAAAACCAAGTTAAAAAAACAAACAGATTTGACTTGGATAACTGTTTTTGTTACTAACTATCAGCAATTCAACTCGAGTACAGTTTTGGCCTGCTCCTCCAGCCTCTTGTCCAGATGAAGGTTTGGAGTTGAACATAAGCAGGAAGGAAGTGTGTTTGAGCCTTGTCCCGGTCCAGAACACAGTGTACAGCGCCCAGGCCCCAGTACACTGTGTGCCTGTCTGCATTACCAGCACCAGCCTCATGTTATTACAACAGTAATCCACTTGTCAAAACAATACAAGCCCGGCGTCTGCAGCTCCCTTATTCCTTCAACAGGATCAAGCTTTTGCATTGTGAGCCAGGCGTACATGGTTTTTTTTTTCGGTTTTGGGGGTGGGGGGACAGCAGAGAGGCCATCGAGTTTATCCAAGTGATGTGAAAACAGCTAGCCAACATCTGTAGAGGGCAGGTTGGGGTTTATATATATAGATACAACTTTTCATTATCTTATCTCATCTTAGACTTGCACACACCACCTAACGATTTTAACTCAAGCAAGGCAAAACTGATTTTCTTTTTATTATTGACTAGAAATAGAACATCTAAAAAAAGTCAAACAGTTAGCTTTGATTGGTTTTAAAGGTTCAATGTATTTGAATTTTTTAAAATTACTAGAGTTTACTTCACATCCATATTGATTTCATTCAAAAGTGTCACAAGGCTGCAAGGTTGCATTTAAACATCTGTCTGTATTATGTTCTAGTCTAGTCTAGTCGAATCCTCGTTGTTGAGGGTCGGGGACCACGCTCTGGCGACAGTATTATGTTCTAATGGAGCTATAATTGAATTTTTTTTCATTATAGATTGACAGAATTAGAGCTTAACCAGTATTGTAAACTATTAATATACCATCATTCACATTTTTCAGATCACTAAAACTGACAATTTACTAACTACTTTCCAAGACTTCAACTGATTGCATGTTACAGCTGTTCCAGAGTACCTCCTACCATAGATCATGCACTAATCATTGTTTTGACTTGTGCTCCCCTGGTATTAGTCTTGGTCTTAGCACTGACCTAGCCTTGAGCTTGACTACCACACTATGAGACCAAAGCGGCCGCCACAGACAAACATTAAAGTGGTTGAACCTGCAGAACAGATTGAGAAATGCTGCGACAGGATGTGAGTCTGCCTTACGAGCTCCTTTTTCAAACGAGGTTTACTTGAAGTTGGTGACAGCTCGGGATTATCATGTCTGGATGCATAAAGGTCAGGCTTCTTCTGTTCAGCTGCAGCGGAGACAAAACCTGCTCCGAGATTTAAACAGAGATTAAAGTCACTTCTGCAGAATATATAGTTGTTACACAACAGTCTGACGGGAACTCATTAGCTGTATGTACACTTGCAATTTATGCTTTTCAGACTTTTCACTTCTAACTACAAAGACTATGACAATACATAATTGTCACTGTCATGGATGCATGCGTGCATCAGGTATGGTATAATATTGGCCTTACATTGGTAACAGAGGTGGGTAGAGTAGCCAATAATTTCACTCAAGTAAGAGTACCTTTCCTTTAAAATAAACGCACTCAAGAAAAAGTAAAAAGTACTCATTCACATAAATACTCGAGTAAGAGTAGAAAAGTACTGGTGTAAAAAACTAGTCATGAGTAACTGTTTGAGTGAGATTATTTGTTTAATTTTGTGGTAATCTGGCAAAAAAATAAATTAAAAGACAATAAAAAGATTTTGATATTTCAAAAGATAAAATAAAAATGTAAATAATATTTTAAGGCAAAAGAAACAGAATTTCCACATTTTTCACATAAAGCTGTTCTTACATGACACACAGAGGTGGTAAAAGTACTCTTACTTTTTCTAGATTTACAAGATTTTATTCAAGTAAGAGTACAGTTACTTCAAAATATTATTACTCAAGTAAAAGTCAAAAGTATTGCGCAGTAAAGCTACTCTATGGGGTACAATCTATTTAAAAGGTTACTCAAGTAAATGTAACTGAGTAAATGTAACTGAGTAAATGTAACTGAGTACTACCCACCTCTGATTGGTATTTTATAGAAAACAGTAATCCAGGAAAATATAAAAAGGTTAGCTATTACAAGTAGAAGTCGTCAGTCAAAATAATTTGACTTTTGCAGAATATAGATCATCTCAATAATATTAAATTAATACTTCGACGTCACATCCACTTTTGGAACATGGTTTAAATCCATAGCTTCTGCATGATATTTTGGGGAACAGGCTAATGCTACTATGATAAATTCTAGTTATTATTTAAAAAGTAAAATTAACTTATTTCCTTTTGTGAAATATGTACAAGCTTTGTTCAATGTTATACTGATGTTTTTTTTTATCTTCTATCCATAAACAATCCTACACTATACTGTACATAAAAGTATTTTTCTATACTGCACAGGGACCCAATGTACTTTGTTGCAATGCATAAAATCTCCCTATTTTACATCAAAATGCAACTACTAAAACCTAATTTACCATTTAAGTACATTAATTTAAAGGCACCGAATGGACTATAAAACCATTATCCACATATTACAACAGCAGAAGCAGCAGCAGTAGCTCAACTCAACGACTGTTTCAAAGTGAGCAAATGAAAAAGGGAGAGTAAACAGCCTGAAGAGCCTGACCCAATGACAGCCCTTTGACCCATGTGTGTGTTTGTGCGTGTGCGTGTAGTAGATGTGTGTGTTGCATGTGTATTAGTGTGGGGGAGGCCAAAAAGAGGTCAGACAGTTCATGCAACCTGCCAGTGAAAAGAACCAACGGACAGACACGCAGCAGTCACATGATAAAATGCATAGGGCTTGGGACTCAAATGGCAAAGTCTATGGCCGTGGGTCAGATACCCTGAAAACCACCAGAAAATGCTCCAAAAGAAAGAAGAAGCTATGCAGAAGGCTGTCCTGGTAAATGAAGAACCACTAAATCAGACGTTTTAACCAGTAAATTTGCTATATAATGTATTTTTGTGAGCCTTACATGAATTGAGGAACACATTCAAGTATTCTGGTGGTGCAAGAGAAATACTTTATAAATCCACATTATGCAACTGTACTGCTCATACTAAAAATATGAAAATCTATTTAAATATACATTCTAACATGTCACCCAGTATCACATGCAATATCTTTTGAGTTGTGTATTGTGGGAAAATGTTACACTATGGTTTCAAACAACTAGGGTCTAACTATATCAACCTCATTAGTTAGTCTATGCCTGCACTCTATGTACCAAAGTCCACATTTCCACTAGTCATTTAGGCATAACAAAAACAATACTTGGCCCAAATGCCTCCTCTAAGCACATTCTGGTAGGTCACACTGATTCAGACCTGACCTGTGTGCTGCTGAATGAAGAGCTGGGCGTGTGGGAAGGTTTTGCTGTTGCGAATGCGGAGCAGAGGAAATGCCCAGAAACACAAGCTTCACTTATTATGATCTCTTGCTTCATAGTGAAGCGGCACACAGCAGCTTATGAACAACAGAAGGCCCCTGGAAGAGCTGACAGGCTGCACAAAATGGATGGAAAAGAATAGCTATATATAAGATTTGTAACTCCCCAAAATATTACAATGACAATAAAATCAAGTTCAATGCATCAAATGGCCTATCTCGCAATGGTACAGACAGTCCCCCGGACCTGGATTTGAATTTTGGGATCTTCTAGTTTATGGAGTAAATGTTCTATTGATTTAAACCCAAAGCCATTGTACACATTACTTTACAGACAAATAACAGGGAGATGGTAGCTTTGGCCTTATCTCACAATGGTACAGAATCATGGATCTGGATGTTTTTTCACATTCACACCAAAAACAATTTACTTTTCTCTTGTCCTCTCCATTAGGCCTATCTTTCCTGTAACGTTAACAGCCTTTATAATACGAATGGACTAACAAACTTAACGCATCACTAAATTATGACAAAATCAGGTCTAAACCCAGATTTGACAGTATATTGTGTAGCATTGGTCATAATGATGACCAACTATTCTGAATGTTCAGTTTGATTCGTTTTGTATAAATGAGGCCTTAATATGTCTATCCCACCCATATTTTTTATTATTTTACACTACAAGCCTTCTTCCAGCTGGCGGTCTGTATCCTCCCTAGTCATTTCCTGTTTCCTGCTTCAGTCCAGAGCTGTATGAGCAAGAGAGAGAGAGAGAGACGCACCTGGCAATCAAAAATGCACTTTAGTGTGAAATGAACCGAGGGGGAAGGAAGTGCTGCAAGTGCAAAGCTAAGCCCTGTTTTTACTGCAGGAACTTTTCCCAGGAACCTTTGAACTTAGACTAAATTTAGATGCTGGGGGGACTTAAGTTTGGCCCCAGAAGTCCCTGTTTCTCAGGCTGCAGAGTGCTACTTCCTGAAACTTTGGCAACTTTAAGTGCAAGCCAACGCTCTCGAACTATATATGCGGTCTATGCATTTTAACAGTATTTTACTTGAACTTGGTGAGTACAGGTGTTTTAAATTATTGGACAAATCCATTTAGGTGCTTTTGCTTCTGTGTTAAATTGAAACATACATAATGACCAGATGTGACAGATGGGTAGCCTTTCTATGCAATATTCTTTTCTTGGTGTTGACGCGTAGTTAAATAATAGACCAAGGGACAAATATTGCACCTAGATACAGCCAGAAAATGGTTGTGTGAAGGAAAGAGTAAAGAAAAGCAAAGAAATAAAAAAAAATAAATAAATAAACATCATACATAGTCAATCATTGAATTATCAATATTCAGATAAAGAAATTGGCATCTTGGAGACCAACCAAACTTTTGCTGGAGTACAAATAGAATACAATACACATTTTTAAACAGGAACAGGGACAAAATGGCACTTGTCTGGCCTAACTTTTGAGTGGTCCAGTTCCTGCCCCAAGCGAGGCCTAGTGCTGCTGGGTTCACAGCCTGTTGCCCACCTCCCCGGGCAGCCTCACACTGACAAACACACACAACCGCACACCAACCCACACAGACATACACCCCATCCAACCCTTTTCTCCATTTCGGCACTGTGTCTGCTGCCACCGCCACCGCCGTCGCCATGGTAACCCCTGGGCACGGTGCCGCCATCAACAACAAGGCCCCGGAGCTGCCTCGACCTGGCTGGCTGGCACACACATACACACACAAAAAGAGGAAGAGACATACTGGGGAAAGAGAGGAAGTAAGCAAGCAGACAGGCAGTTTGAAAGAGTGGCACAGTTACCAGGCGAAGAGCAGACACATTAGCATTAGCTCCCCTGAGAGACGTAGCATCACTAACGTCTAGACGGCTGGTATCGGCCCGGGGCGCAGAGCGAGAGAGTGTGACACAGCACGAAGCAGATATGAGCTACACCCCTCCACCACCACCACTCCCTCCCCTACCCTCCAACCCCTCGTCTATTCGCAAGCAGCAGCAGCAGCAGTGGGCCCTCCATGGAAATAAATGAACTAGTTTAGTGCTGCTTAACCCTGAGGAGAAGGGGGTCTGTTTGTGTATAGTTGCGCCGCATGTGTGGAGCCCATTAGACAGGTGTCGGTGGGTCAGAATAACATGGAAAAACACCATCTTGCCACATTTGGCTTGTTACAATACAATGCTTGTGACTGCAAAAGCAATGATATGTTGAATAAAAACAAAAATACAATGTCCAGAATGCATTACAAAAACAGCCTCATGGGACAGTTGCTACTTAACGGATATGGGTGCAAAATACCAAACATTTTTGGCAGAATTGGCACCACATTAAAGCTGAGATTACATTAGTAAAATTGTCCTACCTGCTTTTTTGATTAATTCGTTTTTAGTACTGGACATGTGGAGGCAGGAGATAAGACATATTTCTCCGAATTGTCATAAGGGTTTCAGGGCAAAAAGAGTTCACTACAACTGTTAATATATGCTTAAAGCTTCTAATAAAGTTTTGTACCTTGACACGTTTGATTGATAGCTTATTGCAGTCTTCCTCAAAAAGAGTTATGTGATGTTATTGTGTCTAATCGACTCGTTTGTACATGTTTGAGAGTCATATACTTTGAGCATTAAGTTACTAAGGTTTTTAGTGGTTCAAATGGTGACAGATGGTGAAGCCTTCAATGGTTGCATTGACATACTGTACATACACACCCTTATCAAAAAGCATAATAAACTATTATTATATTATTATAGTATGTTTTGTAAATTATTTAAACCAATATTTCATTTGTATAAGACACGGAGGTTAGAAAACGATACGAAGGCAGGATTGGTATAATCCCCCCAAAATGAAATGTGACGCACAATCACTTAACATCTAAACCCTTACCCATAACAATTTCAGTTTCCCCCAAAACACAATTACATCTCATCTATGAAACCTAAACCAGAGTATGCCCGTTTTCTGATTTTTTTTCTTCTTCTAGCGAAACATTAGCGTCTGCCACATTATTTTTGGTGATTGGATTGAGATAGTGAGAAAAAAATCTGAGAAGAAGAGACATGATGAGGAGGAGGGGGAAGACCTGTTATGAGTGTTAGTAAAAAAAGGTGCTAGACAGTGCTGTAGGGACTGGGGGCTTTGAGAGAACAAACAATTACAGCTCTGTCTCACAGTCGCATCCTTTTATTCTCCTCCATCATTTCGGTTCATCTTCAAAGTAACACAAGAGGGAATCATCAGGCACCAAAGACACCACAAAAAACAGGCTTCTCAATCAATCCGGGCTGACAGCAGTGATCTCCGATGGATGATAATGTGCCAAAATGTGAAACAAAAAAAAATGCGGTTACCGAAGAATCCTGGTTTTGTAATCAGAAAAATGTACGCTAATTATTTAAATGTTGGCAGCTTAAATCATATTGGTTCTCAAATATTTGAAAGGAATGAAAAATAAAATAGTGCCAGAGTAAGTATGTGGATTTTTATTTCACCACACCAATGCCAAGAGGCTCTTATAAGACCTGTGGCTACAAAAAGCTTGAAGGTAGTGGAGTATATTGTTTTTATTTTCGCAAAGTGTATTGCAAAATTTAAGTTTAGATTTCTGTAGAACAATTTGGACACTTGACCGTAAGCCACTGTTTCAGCTCCCAACAAGCTGCCATATTCTGCCCATTATTTTGGCAAATGTCAACCACCAACCCACCAAAATGGAGGATATCGTTATTAATACCAGTGCTTCTTTGTCAAAGCCTGTTCAAGTCAGACCTGGCTGATGAAATTGGGATATATAACTATGAGGCAGCAAAATCTACAGAGATAAACTACACGCCAACCATCTATACCACATTTATATGTAACAATTGTAAGTCAAATGTTTTGTCTCTATTTAACACTAGTCATGACAGTTTGCTAATGTGCTTTTTAACACTGGAAGTTACTAAAGAGGAAGTTCTAGCAGACAGTGAGCATCCAAAATCTGGTTCCCAACTGAGCCAAAGCATGCCGCAAACCCATGCATGTGTCGCATGCCATCGTATCTCGTAAAACTAAATATAAAAGGCTTTGTTGAGACCTCAGCCAAGACAGATTTGTTTCTCAAATCGCGGCTTTAAAGACTTTAAGACTTGTTCCAGGTTCATTTGCAAGCGCTCAGATGAGATTTGTGATATCATTAACATAGGCGTCAGCGGCTCTACGTCGCTACAGTCATGGAGCTTTTTTATTGAGAGGCATGACAAATTAGGGCAAGTCATGTCTGGTTTCAAACAATTAAACAAATAATTTCACACTTTAGTGTTACTCCTGAAACTGGTTCAGATCTTAGCACAATTCATCATTCATGAATTGTGAATTTCAAATAAACTAATCTTGCCACTACTATTTTTCTATACAGTATCCTGCACTATGTTGTACAGCTCAAAAGAAAGAAAACAACGATTCAGATTAAATGAAGTTCCTGTTGGATATATTATGTGGGACTACGATGAGGTGAAGTTCACCAAAATTGCAAAGGCTGGGTCCTGCTAGAATTGAATTGTATATTGTGATAAAAATCATAAAATAATGGTAACTATTTTACATGTCTACAATGCTGGCAAAAAATAACTATTGATGTCTTTCATTTTTAATCGACATGGCAATATTTTTGCTGAGTCACACTGAGATAGTGATATGAGAGTCCATTAAAAGTTAGTTAAATGACCAGGGCACATAGACAAATGTAATTAAAATTGAACATAATATGATTACATTGGCAATAGTACATGAAGTATTTACAAAGAGAATTGTAGTTATTTGCACTTGAGAGATATAAAACATGAATTATATAATAGCCAGTAGCTTGTTTATCAGTTTTGATAAGAGTGGTGAGGGAAGGAGACAGTCAGATGATCAAGCAGACTGGGGTGAACAAAAGAGCACTGCTGATTTCAAGTCCTCTACGGAAAGTGGAGTAGGTCAAAGTTTGTTTTGACTTCAAACTGCAGCGGGGTTAATAACCGTCAATAACAGTGGCATTTTCTAGTCAAAATACTTTTAACTAGCCTTTTGTTAGTGACCCAGTCTAGATGTTTATTAGTTTAATCATAGCTGAATAGGACCGGCCACTTTATTAGGTAGACCTTGTATCTGCTTCTGGAGCCTTTTTGTCATGTTTACCTCTTGAAATGGTTGATTAAAAGTTTTCACAAAAAGTCCCTCAAACTAAAACTCACAAGGTCATAAAAAGTATTTGTCGAAGTTATTAGGCTTCTTCTCCCAATAATCTTCCTGTTCAATGCATTATCAATCTGTGCTTGTTGTAAACAGCCAATTAAAAGTGAAATGTTTCTTGAGCTGTATTGATTTTGCACTGAAAGCTCAGGTTCTGCTCAGCTCTGTTGTTTTTCAAAAGCATTGCATCTTGGGAAAGAGATTAAATATGATTATGCCGTCTAGCAGAAAAGACTTAGTAGTTATTTTTTTCAAAATTAGGGACGGGCATCTCGCGCGAGCAATACTTCTCAAAAAGACGTTACCAAATAATGAATATTCATAATGTCGGTAATGTTAATGTTTCATTTACTGGTTACTTTTTAGTGTAAACAGTGCAGCTAAATGTGTTGATGGGAGGGAGAAAACAATGGATGTTGTTCTCGTAACAGTAAGGTAAAATCAATGAGGCCATGTAACTAGCCAAGCATAAGCAACAATGTTTCGAAGTAATGTATTAACTTCGGAACACAGCTGAAATAAATTTCAAGTAGGCCTGTGTTGTCGTCCCCCCGACAGCAAGGTGTATATCGGTGACACCCCCATACATCTGCCACAACTGGCACCAATGGGCACCTTACTCAGACATTGTGTGATTTCTAAGGGTTTTTATATTGTTAACGAGCAATTAAGAGGCCCCGCCCCCAAACCATGACAAACTTTGGAAGGGTCTATTTGACTTTTTGGATTTGTCTGGATGTTTCTGAAGGACATTTTTTACAAATGTTTTAAATTTCCGTAAAACTACATTCTTATTTCAGTCTATAGGGGGCACTATAGAGGTAATGCCATCATATTTGTCAGATGTCTTCAGGGCCAGGGGGTAATTATATTGGTGAAACGATGATATTATGGAATCACGTTGGTCCGCGTCCGCAGATCCTAGCTGTGAATGAAATAACTCAAAAACCCTTTGCTGGATCTTTTTGCACACACACAGGTACATATCCTGAAGATGCAGAACTGGATTGAGTTTGGTTCTTCTACGATTAATGACAATTAAATAATTCACAAATTAATGTTTTGATGCACTTTTATTAAGCCAATAATCCTGCTGAACAAACGAAATCTCATGAATCATCGTCTTTCATATCATCACCACCTCTTTACGTCCACTAACATTGCCTGATGGTGGAGCTATTGCTAATTATCCTTTCGACAGTTTCTCCGATGGTGAAGTCTGATTATCACTGAGGCAGTCTCGGCGTGAGCAGAGCTGGCACCATATCGCCCTCTTTGGCTTCTCTCTTAGAAACTCTAGCCAGCCATATCAGCACAATCGACATGAATTTAACATGAACAAAGACACTTCGCCCTGTGATAACACGTCATGAATATTACAACATACTCTAATATTATCGATAGTTCAGCACTGAAATATTCATGAGAGCAGTGTCGGAGGGATAGTTTCTTCAGACACAGGTTGGACATGGTACCTGTCAAGTCACCATGTCTTACATTAGTAAATAGTCAGTGTGGGCCTATAGACATTAAGAGGTGTAAGACATTTTTAGTGCCAATGACATCTTTAGAGTCACGAAATACAATTAATAGTACACAGTTGAACCAAACAAAAATGCTAAATACAGTATATCACAAGACTTCTATATAAAAACTAGGCCCACATACCACCCGACAGTAAAGTGTATATCGGCAAAACAGCCTCACACGTCTGTTCCAAATGTGACCAACGGCCACCTGATGCGTGATTTCTAAGGCTTTTTATATGGTTAATGAGCAATTAAGAGGCCCCGTCTCCAAACCATGACAAATATGTGAAGCATCTGTTTGACTTCTTTGATGTGTTTGGATGTTTGTAAATTTCCCTACATCTACATTCTTCTTTCAGTCTATAAGAGGCGCTATTGAAATAACTGCCATCATATTGGCTAGATGTGTTCAAGGCCGGGGAATAATGCGATGTTTCAGGTTTGAAGTACGTGCAAGTTAGAGGTTGTAAAATATACCCGTTTTCCAAATTTCAATCCAAAGTGGCCGACTTCCTGTTTGTTGTAGGGTGAGGTCATAATAATATTTTATGTTGGGTACACTGTGGAGAATCACTGTACCAAGGTTCATTGCTCTCTGCCAAAGTAAGTGTGTCCAGGGTCCCATAGGGGACATTCTTCTTAGAGGCATTATTTGACCTCTGTAATGTGCCTATGTACATTAAGTATACACTAGCCCAGATCAATGTGACAACATTCATGAGATTTTGTTTATTTTCAGGAGCTCAATAAAACTTCATTCCAATGTATGGAATATAACATGTGTCTTCATCTACTGTAGCCTCAGGAAAGACTAATACAAGTAACTAGAGCTCCCTCTTGTGGAGAAAATAACTAAAAAACCCTCTCTAGTACCTTTTATTCCATCCATCTTCTTCCGTTTATCCGGGGCCGGGTCGCGGAGGCAGCAGTCTAAGCAGGGACGCCCAGTCGTCCCTCTCCCCAGACACTTCCTCCAGCTCCTCCGGAGGAATCCCGAGGCGTTCCCAGGCACACCAACAACCTTCCAATAAGGCGACCTGCTCTACCATCTACCTGCACCATGTCTTACACATCAAATCAGGCAGCTAAGTGTCACTTCTGATGCAGTGTTAATTTCAGAGAGGATTTAGTCTGTCACTGTGCCGACCTTTTTAAGCCAGAAGCGACTAAATCAAGCCGGGGCTCGGATCTCCCCCGAGGGTCGGCAGATAAGCGTCGGGTTGATTGTGGGAGTTTAAAAAAATCTGTAAAAGACACAAACATTTTCAGCACAAATGACTGGTTATGAGATGTTATTTTTCAGCTAATGCAGTGAATCATCGCCAGCCTCCAGGTTTGATGATATATCACGTCCCTACATGTTAAAAGGGTGCACCATTAGTTGTGTGTTAAGCCACGTCAAAAGAGGAAATGGAGTCAAAAGTCATACAGAATGTTTCTGTGCAGCTAAAGAAACTAAAACGATCGCCACTGGCTTTTTAACCTAACCTCAAAATGAACTAGATGCTCTATTGCTTCATGTTGATAGTTTACTGTGATTAAGGTTAGAGAGGTATTGAGCCAATGTTTGCGGCTACTGCTTTTTTGACCAATGGAGAAATCTCCTGGCACTGGCTAGACCTGTTTTGTTGGTAGTTTTGGTTTTTCTGCATCATAAACATGAAAAAAAGCTTGACTGCACTAAAATATGATGCATTTGTGTGCTCTTTGAAAGACTTTTTCTCTTGTGTGCCATTATTGACACTAAAGCAATCTTGAGTAAGTTGAATTGTGAAATTGATAAACATTAGCAGTACAAAAATGATTTCGTTCAGTTCTCTATTGTGCATTTAAGACTAGAATTAGCATATACAAGTCTGAATGCTATATTGAATTTCTAGGGGGGGCAAAATAGCAACACCTCCCCACTGCTAAAATCACTGAACATAAAAAAAAAATTACACATTCTGATTTAGAAAGATAATTGATGTTAATATGTTGACATAGGTTTGAGAGCAGGACCACGCCTCAACAGTGTAGAGTGAAGAGACGGAGAGAGACAATAATAAAGATGAAGAGACACATAAAAACAGCCAAAGGAAAGTTCTCTGTGCACCATACTTCCCCCAGTTTCTAGCTCCTAATGCAGCATAGCTCATCTATCCCTGAAAAAGAACAAGTTGCTGGTGAATTGTATTTTATCAAATGGGAAAATGAAATCTTAGTCCAATAGCAACTTGTCACTGGTCACCTACAATTATGGTTGTCTTTCAAAAACTTTGAGGAATTGCTCGAATGTATTTTTAGATGAATGTGGAGCATTTCATGATTCAACCACCGCCATTTCATTATTTTTTGAACATTTTTTTAGAAGAAGCAACGCTTATATTTTTAGCTTCATTTGCTGTGCCTTGAGCCCAAAGACAACACACATGTCTACGCAGGACTATTTTTGCTTCACTTCTAGTTTCTGAAAGTCATTTTACATTTTTCAGAAGTATTTCAGGAAGGGATATCTGAGAAGCCGTCCCAACCATTTTTACTGCAATGGCATCAAAACACAGCTTCCCTCTCACGGCAATGCCACATAGAAAGAGCTCCCGGTGTAGATTCTGATCTTGGTCCAAAAAGTAAAAAACTGTTGTTTTATCTAAAGATGCTTTGAGCTCTTTCTGTTCGCTCTGTGTGTGTCTGTGGCTGAGGTGTGGGTGGAACAGTTGAATCTGTTGGTTGTTTCTCACAGAAACAAAGCACCTGTCTTCAACTAAAACCTGTATAAGTCAAGATGAAAAGTTAAACCGCCTTATCCAACTTCTATCTTTTAAGCTTAGGATCTGCAATGATTTATTTCTCAGAACAAATAAAATAACAAAGATGTACAACCAAATCAAGTGAATTGAAGAAATTAGTCTAAAAAGTATTTCCGTTGGCTTTCCTTTGGTATTTGTCAATATTTGTCATATGAATAAGAGATTGCTCATGTTTAACAAAAATATAACCTGGGCAAACCAAAAAGAACATCAAGCTGTTTTCTGCAATGTGGTAAAACCATTGTATGTTGGTCAAATATGTTACCTTACAGATGTTTATTAATAGTTAACATACATATAGATAACATGCAATTTTTAACTGTCACATATGTCAGCTTATAGCATTAATAATATTAATAATGGATTGGATTTATAATGCCCAAGGCTTTCTCAAAGCGCTTACATATATGTTTTTACATTATTCATTCACTCCTCAGTCACACCTGATGGTGGTA
>JAVQKC010000948.1:0-23217 GCA_036025475.1 Philypnodon macrostomus
CCCCCGCCCCCCCCCGCCCCACCCGCACCCCCCCCCCCCCCCCCCCCCCCGCGCCCGCCGCGCCGCGGGGGGGCCCCCCCCCCCACAAACCAATGATTTGACCCCCCCTTTACATTTCACAGTCCATTTGGAGCATGCTGGGGCCAATTACAGCCAGCAGAAAGACTACTCTTTATGTCATTCCCACGATGACCTCCATCTCGGAGCTCCACGCCGAGCAACTCTTAATGCACCAACTTACAAGCACTTGTGCCACGAAGGAGCGTGCTAATGTAGTGGTTCCCCGCACGTTAGGCACAGCTCAAATACTCGCCACAATTTGCTTAGAAAAAGGGCACAATGCAACTTTTGAAACCTTAATTAAACAGCTCCAAAGTCACCATGATGGCTAAATGAGTTGTTGTGGAGAAAATGATGCTTCTGGCACCTTCCGTTTGCATCACAATAGCTTTTTTACAGGCTTTTCCAAAATGACGAGAGCTCAGTGAAAACTAAATGTGCTAAACTGATACAGACCTACCATTTTTGAGACTGAGCTTTGTAGTACCGTAGTAACGTTGAAGTACCGTTATGACAATAAAGTAAAGGTGCATTGTCTTATTTTACAGTGCACGTTTCAGAGATAGATTGGGATCTGTCTAGTTAGTGGGGAACCATCCTCATCTTGTGTCCACTACTGCTCTGAGAGTGAACTAACCACTTTGACAAGTCTAATGAATGCTGATTACCAGGAGGCATCCATTAATTTGTCCCTTAATCGCGACAAAGACGGTGTGCGGCTAACACGTGTGAAATGGCAGACACAGCACGGAAATGGCTAAGACCTGGAGGTTATAGGGCCTTGCTGTCATTAAGAAGCTACCATTGTGAAAAGTGGCTCAAGGCTTAGCTACAGGTAACTCAATAAGATAACAGGAGCGCGCACACTGGCCGGCTCTTTGTCAAAGGCTCTTGGCGTGAATCCCGAGCGGCTGAGCGGTGAATAGAGGGATATTGGTTTGCATGCTGCGAGCGGGACGTCCTCTGATCCAGGTGAGAAGCTGACTGTAACAGGTTTAAGCCGGAGCAGCTGCAGTGGAGAAGAGAGAGAGAGCTGAGGGGGAAGTCAATCACAGAGTGAACAGGTGGATCAATGGGGCCGGGACACGGACAAAATACAGAATATACAAGGACTAGGTTCAACATTTAACACTTAACAATGGTGGACTTGAGGGTCAAAGGACAGCAAAGAATTCGAACCAAGTCCCAAAATAGAAAGCACAAAATTAAACGGAAATCTAAGTTATTCACAACTGTTCCGGGTATATCCTATTCAGAATGAGTCTGGTGCTACACAATAGGGTCAATTGTAATGTTTTATAGCTTCTGGCCACCACAACTTAATTAAAACAGATCAGGAGCACCTATACTGTACATACTAGTATATATAAAATCACTTCAGTATATGTTTGTATATAGATATGTGTGCAATGTTTCCTGAGGTGGGTAGTACTCACATTTACTCAGTTACATTTACTTGCGTAACTTTTTTGATAAATTGTACTCCATAGAGTAGCTTTATTGCACAATCATTTGCACTATTACTTGAGTAATAATATTTTGAAGTAACTTGTATTCTTACTTGAGTAAAATCTTGTAAATCTAGAAAGAGTAAGAGTACTTTTACCACCTCTGTGTGTCATGTAAGAACAGCTTTATGTGAAAAAATTGATGATGTGGAAATGTTGTGTCTTGTGCCTTAATATTTAAATATTATATATTTAATATATAAATATTATTTACATTTTTAGTTTATCTTTCGAAAAATATCAAAATCAGTTTATACTTTTTATATTTTTTTGCCAGATTACCACAAAATTAAACAAATAATCTGACATTACGCTCAAACAGTTACTCAGGACTTGAGTAGTTTTTTCACCAGTACTTTTCTACTCTTACTTGAGTAATTATGAGAATGAGTACTTTTTACTTTTACATAATTTTGAAGTAACGGTACTCCTACTTGAGTAAAATTATTGGCTACTCTGCCCACCTCTGCATGTTTATGATTTTGATCAAAATCTCCACACACACAAAACATCAGGTATATCATGCTACCAGTCATCTTCCTATTTTTGTGATTGACAAGTGCACCCCCCATCCCTGTTTTACAGTGGTCCAGGGTACGGGAAATATTTAATTCCATTAGTATAAGCATTATCTAACGCAACAAGCATTGGTTAAGAATCTTGCAAATGTGTAATTGTTTTTAGGTCTTTTCTTTACAGAGATCATGTAGGTAAAAACTGAATCAAATTACTATTTTTATATTTCATGATACATGCAGATCACATAGAAAAGTGATGAACTCTTTGCACATATTGCATTTATAATGATTCTAAATACCCATGAGGTTTTCACTGAGCAGGCGTGATAGTCAGTTCTTGCCAGATACAGGTCTCCTGTGTGTAAACTGATGTCTACAAAATGCTGCTGGCTAATGTGCTTCACAGGACCCAAGGGACACCATAGAAGGAGGTAATTACTGGTTATGTCAAAGGTCTGTGAAAATACAAGACACGTGAGAATATGGCTGATCTAAATATTTATCAAGAGATCAAATGAATTACAATAGCTTTTAGGGGGAAAAAAACTGTTGGGTAGAGCAGCCAAATAAGTATTGTTACTTCAAAATATTATAACTCAAGTACAAGAAAAATAAATAAATAAGTAATAATAATTAAAATAAATCAAGATATTTTATTATCCGTGTATTAAAAAATTAATATATATAAATATTAAATAATGGGTCATTCTGAAATGATTTTGAATCAGTCATTAATAGAAACAAAGAAATAGAATTCACTGTTTTTTAATTTCCATATAAGCTGCCTTGGCGGAGGTCTGCGCACTCCGAGTGCTTTCTGGTTATTGATATGAAGCTGTATCCATAAACCAAGTCACTAATATCTGCATTAATGTACCATGGTGCAGCAAACAGCATAAATCAGGGCCAATATACCTCAAAAAATCTAAATCTTCTTACTTTTTCACAACTTAAACCAATATCAATGCAATATACCATGGTAGCCATAAAAAGTACTCAATTAAGAGTTCTGTTACTAAGTGGCAGAGGTTGGTAGTACTCAGTTATTATTACTTGAGTAACTTTTGAAATAAATTGTACTCCATAGAGTAGTTTATACTTTTTACTTTTACTTGAGTAATAATATTTTGAAGTAACTGTACTCTTATTTGAGCAAAATCGTGTAAATCTAGAAAGAGTAAGAGTACTTTCAAAATCTGTTTATTATCTTTTTATTTATTTTTTTGCCAGATTACCACAAAATTAAACAAATAATCTGACATTACGCTCAAACAGTTACTCAGGACTTTTCTACTCTTGCTCAAGTAATTATGTGAATGAGTAATTTTTACTTGAGTAACATTATTTTGTAAGTAACGGTACACTTACATGAGTAAAATTATTGGCTACTTTACCCCCTCTGTCAAGTGGGCATGATAGATGATAGATTTATTCAGCTACTCAATGTGGTTGAATAAAAGTCATTACCCACCCCTGTAAAAAGCCTGCGACCTCCTGACAGTGTAAAATGAATCATCTTTCTGAATACTAAATATGACAGAACTATCTTTACTCCTATTGAACATCCTGGCAGTCTACACTAATATATTTCATTGAGTTGTCGTGGATTTTTTGACCCGAACCCTTTAGTAGTGTGGGGCCGCGGGGCCTTTAGCGTATCATGACAAACAGGGCAGAACATTGGGTTTGTCTGAGTTTGAATTAATCAAGAGAAATGGGCTGAACAAACAGTCATTTAAGAGTCTGCTGCGACGCTGATGAAGGCCTGATTCAATTAGAAGGTGTGGGTCGTTCAACAGGCTCACAATACTGACATACAGGGTAAAAACTGGTGAATTTCAGTAATAATATTTCTAATGTAATATGATGAATGGATAATGGCCATATGCAATCTGAGGGTAAAGGCAAACTCTACAATCTATACAGTATATCATCTTTAATTTACCTACAGCTCATTCTAAACACTTTGAAGACTGACCACTTACCACGTTGCATTGGGGCAACATTTAATTTGTAGAGAGTGGACAAACACCTGCCAGTGCAATGGTTTCTTCTTCCTCTCCTTCTTGACTCTCTGTCATGGTCTCACAGAAATCAGCTTTTTAGTTTTTGATAAATAAACAATGTTTCAACCAATCGGAGAACTCCTATACTGTGGAAGCGTGTGATTGGTTGAAAACAAGTGTCCCTGTGTGTAAAATTAAAACCTGTGGTACGCTGTACTATTGAATGTCGAATTATTGTTGCTGTAAAAATATCCCTGCAGCTTACAAAACAACAGACAATACAATTACAGACAAAAAACTCACACACACATTTTTATCTAGGCTATACTAACTCATACTTTTATATATATTTACTCCTGTTAGAGCCTCATTTTACTATAGAAGGCAGGATTCTATTGGAATAAGAGGGCAGTGCCTATTTAGGTATAACACTATATAGCTAGTCTAAGTGTACTCTTATGAGAACATGGTACCAGGTATTTGATATGTAGTCTCATGTACAGATCATCCTTTAAAGCTTATAAACTGAAAAATGTAAATGCAATAGCTAAAAAGAAAATACTATTAAAAGTTGAAGCAGGTGTTAGTGAAAGCTGTTCAGGCATGTTCCAGGGCTCTCTATAGAAGCTCCTCATCCTTTACTTTGTGCCTGAGCTGGCTCCATTAATCGTGTAATTACTGCACAGTCTCTCTAATTCTGTCATTTACATAAATCTCAACTTATAAATGCTCTGCACTGCTCTGCACAACATGGAGGGTAGAAAAAAGAGGTCACAACTTGCATGGTCAAAATGTTGGGCCAAAAGGTCATTTATTATTATTGATCAGCCCTTTTAGCAATCCTCCAGCTGAGTCACATTGTATTAATACTGTAAAGGATACAAGTGTGGATGAATGTTTGCACGCTTTCTCTGCATGAAGACATATAGGAGTTCTTTACAGTAGAGTCATAATTACCACAATAGTGTGGTAAAAAATGGGAAATATTAGTTATTATAGTTCATTTACGTGTATTTAAATCTAACCTAGGTTATTTAATACTAAATACACTGTACAAAAATATAAGGAAATAGAAAAGGCTTTGGTAATATAGTTTAACACATTATTACTACGATAAAAAAACTACTCAATAATAATAATGCCTCACACAAAAACGTAAAAAAGGACATCACTGACCACTGTTAAAAATGCATGGATGTATCTGATTACCTAAATAAAAAACATCAACAACAACATAATTATATAAGTTTATCTGAGTGAGTGCGCCACACTTAAAGCAGACTCTTCTATACTATATACTATACCACATATATCAAAGCATCCCCAGTGTTGCCCCCTCCCTCTCATCTCTGACCACTTCTCTCTCTCCTCTCCCCTGCTAAGTTTGCAAAGTCCAATTTTCAGCTAATGTGGAGGTCGCTCTGGCAGGCGCAGAGGGCGTAGTAGGACATAATGGCTACGGGATTGTAAATATTGGTTTTAGAGCCGCACAATTGGAGGGCACAAGCGCGGGAGGGAGAACAATTTCCATAGATACGCGCTCCCGGCTCCATCGCGGTGAGGCCTCCAATAGATTTTCCATTCTGGTGTGTCGCATTAGATTTTCGGAGGTGCTCAGTGGCAGGTACATGTCATTAGTAACACTTTAGCACAGTAATGAAGCTTTTTATTTATCCGGGCTCTTCTCTCATGAATGAATAAGAGGCCGGGTCCCCAACTGTGCGCAGCCGTGAGCAGCAAACAGAGTGAGAGGGGGACTGCCGAGCCCAGGGGAATGCTGAGGAGGCTTAAACGATCATTATGGGACACACATATGCATCAGTGAACAAAAGGCCAAATATACTATACACACAGGGCAAAGACCCCACCTCCCTGCACTCCCTGGGGTCTTGATCTGACACTCTATTTACACACACTTACACAGACGAGTCCTTCCTTTATATACAGCTGACAGGTACTTAAGCACTACATTTACTCTGAGCAGATCCAGCCTCCAGCAAACAGCAGCCAACTGTCCGTTCACCACTGGGCCTTGCAGCGGACAAATGGACAAATGGACAACCAATATCCCTATGTGTTTTTAAATGAATCTATTATAGATGTAGTGTAGTTTAGTGCTATATATGTATATTATTATATATTTTATATTTAGACAGTTGTTTGGGTAATTACAGAGGAATGTTTATTGTGACACTATACTGAAACTATGACTAAGGATGAGCATACTTGTTATTGAGGTGAAGGTCAGAAGTTCTTCAAAAATAAAAGTATATTTTGTTACAGGTGAACTCCTTCATCATTTACCTAAGTGATCTTGAGCTAATCTTTGTCTAATTTCCATTGGTATAAATAGAATAAATTATAATACTACTAATATCATATTACATAGATGACTACTATTTTATATAAATGTTAGCCCAGGGACGTCCAAACCTTTTTCACTGAAGGCCACATTGTCACATTATCATCTTTTAGTTGGATTATGTAGAGAAAAAGACAATTGGGCCAATTGAGAGGTAAGCCTGAGTACACCCCTGTGTTAAACCAACCAGACATTCATATTTATGTAGGTTTGTCATGAAGTTCTTCCATTGAAGACAGTCCAGACCAATCATAGCATATAATACAACAAACTCTCACCAATACACTACAGACTGCCTTCCCCCATCCCCCTCACAGACACTGCTCTAAAGTAAACATCATTTGCAAAACAGTGCATTCAAAATAAAACAGTGTATAAAATGTTTGAGACAATGTGCTGCACCAGATGACATTGTTTTATTCGGCTTAATAAAACCTAATATTACATTTATACAATTTATGCCATTTCATACGTAAATATATATGTGCATTCTGTAAGATTTAGCATGTATACATCCATGCGTTAAATAACCAGTAAAGGGCACTAGACACAAGAAAAAGATTTTACCAAGACAAGAGGTGAGGAAGAATACAACAACAAACATGGAGGATGTTTCACTACATCTTCAGAAAGAAGTGTTGTCTTTGAATATACAATCTGAATATACAATCTAAATATTCAGTCTGCGCCCTCTGTTTTAGCTGCTGAACAGTGCTCACTCAGGCAAGCGCATGTACTGCTCCATTGGTACGCATCCGCAAGCTCACGCATCCGCAAGCTACGGACAGAATGCATGCAAATGATGGACAGAAGGCTCCATGCGTATCAGTCTGCGTTTCAAACATAGAGTATAAATTAAACTTTAGTGTTGTTTCTGTGTTTTTGATAACCTCTCATTGTATTAAGATGATTTGAATGATTTTGAATTGTTGTCGTTAATAGAAACACAAATAGAGAAATCACTGTCTTGTTATTTTTGGGGTGTCCAGTCTCACAGAAGGAGCAATTTAGAACTGTTTGTTTTAAAAGTGTATTGGGAAATGAGCTGCCTTGGCGGAGGTCTCTACTCTCTGAGTGATTTCTAGTTAGAATAGGGCTGCTTTGCTTGTCTCTGTTAATTTTGGACAGATGGCTCATTACATTCAGTGGTAGTTTACATTATTTCTATTTGTTCACACACAAAATCCAACTTGAATTGACAGTAAACAGTAACCATCTTTGACTCCCACCAAAAATAGCTCAAGTGATCAATATTTCCACTCCATGTCCTTCTGCTCTCTCTCTACTCACGTTAATAGTACATGTCAGTAAAGCAGTAGTTTATCAAAAACCAATCAGCTCTCATCCATCCGGGGTCAGTGACTTCGTGCTTTGTGACACAGGTGGCTAACCATATCTTTGGCGGCTGTTCCTTTTGGAGCCTGAGCCTGTGCTGTAGTGGTGCACTGGAGCGCTCAGTTTCGTGATGCTGGCGCGGTCAAAGCCCCCCGTGTCACCCCTGTGTCCTGACTGTTCATTTCCCTTTCATCTTGAGTGTGAAATCGGTGCCGGTGCTGCACTGACCCCAGCATTAAGAGGTCAACTATTGAAATCTGATGTGCGCCTCTCTGGCAACAGATGGAGGTGAAGAGGAGGGCTATGGGACACTGGAGGAAGAAAAAAACATATCACAGTTTGTTTTTGAGATAAACTACAAAATATATGAAATATATGAATGAATCAATCTCTTACAACACACATCAAAATGTATGTCTTTGTGTTTGGATATTATTAGATCGTAATTATCTAATTATCTATATCTAGTGATTGTTTGTTGATTGTTGTTGTGTTGATTGTGTTGTAAATATATAATATAACAGTGGCATTTGTGATTGAAACAAGTACTAAACCATGCATTGCTGTTGCAAAATGAATGAGAACTAATAAATAATTTCATTGGATCAAAAACACTCTCAGTTAACTTTATAACTTTTAACAAATCCTCTGTCTCTTTCTCAGTGTTTAACCACAAGATTGTGCATTCAA
This sequence comes from Philypnodon macrostomus, assembly GCA_036025475.1. Taxonomy (NCBI): domain Eukaryota; kingdom Metazoa; phylum Chordata; class Actinopteri; order Gobiiformes; family Eleotridae; genus Philypnodon; species Philypnodon macrostomus. Next base: position 8,480 of record JAVQKC010000948.1, read on the forward strand.
AAGTGGATTGTGCACCTCGTCTCAGCACGATCCCTCAGAAAGCACATGTGAGATGAAGGAAATCTGAAGAAAAGTGGGAGAAGTTTGGGCTCTTGTCTCTTGGTTCCCATCGGCTACACTTTGATCCTGGGCTCAGCAGATCGGCCCTCACAGCCCTCACATCCCTTACAGCCCTCACAGCCCTCACAGCCCTCACAGCCCTCACAGCCCTCGGAGCACTACCAAATAAGGTGTTCTGCCTCCTGTACCACTCGCTGAACAATCAGTTGAGTTGAGAATGTGCTCAAACTTTGGATCTCCAACACAAACATCTTTTATTCAAAGGCTGTCTGTAATCACAAATAAATAGCATTTCTGGCGATGAGCAGAGGCACAAGAGAGCGAGCCTATCTCAGGAGCAGATAACAGCAGATATGATGGTGGCGATAAGAGAGTAATTTGGCTTTTAGAGATAGCTGCGGGGGCTCGAGCTGAGGCCGATTTACTCTGTGTATGGGAGGTTGTTTTTTTTCACATTTTTATCTCTCCTGTTGAAGAGCTTTTCATCTCTGATGATTTTCTCTCTTTTTTATGTATTTCCCCCAGAAGGTGAGATCACAAACCCACTGAAGGCACAGGAGCATGTTTTAAAGCCATGGACAAAATACAAATATTTGAAAATGTATTTCATGCTAATTATGTCAGGTTTCATGGCCCTGGCACAGTACTGAGGCGCAGCCTGGATGCCTTAATTTGTATAGAAATTGTAATCATTTGTTCATTTCAAGGTGAAAATTGCATTTTTTAATTTAAATTGTATCCTGCGTGATAGGCTATTATCTAGAAAAATTGTCTGTGTGTATAGCGGTCTATGCCCTGGCGTCACGCCTGTTTAGAGCCACTGCTCCTGAGAAAGCCTCATATATGAATCTCTGACTGAATGCACCGGCCTGCTCCTCTCTCACAGACACGATGCACTCATTTCCATATCACTTATTAATATTAATTAGTTTGAGACTGACTCCAAATATAAATGACTCTGGCTTCTTTGTCAGTTTCATCTACCTCTGATTTTTAAGATTATGTGTTTTTGTGCATCTGGAACAGGTGAGAATGTTTTATTAAGAATCAGATGTGATGACTTTCATACGTACATTTTTACAGTCAGTTTAAGGTGAGCCCTAAAATGATATTTGATATTGGGTATTTTGTGGCAAATTTAGCTTTTGTTATTTTTTAAATTATACAATAAAAATAAGAAAATGAGTCCTTTGTGTAGTGTCTTTATACAAGTGTACATATAATAATGTACATCTCAAGCATTTGTCAAAATGATTGCATTCTATCAATAAATCCAATACAATGTCCAATATGTGAACTGTTTTTAATGAAGTTGTGACAAGCCCTATCCTTCAGTGCAGAAGACGATCTATCAATAATTCCTCCGAGGGCTAACCATGAAATCTCAAATACCCAAATGTTCTGAAAATAAGATTTGCTGCCTATGCAAAGCAGTGTGAGCCGATCTGTGTGCTGCAAGCTGTGCTGCAGTGTCTGTGTCAGTGACGAGCACAAAGCCGGGCTCAGGTACACGCCGTATGCTGGCATAATTACAGGATTTGGAGGATTATTATACTGTAAGTGCTTTCATGGCGACAGCTGGGAGCTTTTTACTCCCTGTGACACATAATCTCCAAGAATAAAACCCAGACCCCCAGAGCATCACTTAATCATTTCTTAGCATACCTGCACACGGCTCCCAACTCTCTGTCACCAAAGACAGATTTACAAAATTACAATATCATTATCATATCTAATATAAATCAGACTTAAGTTCAGATTTGAAAACACTTTTGAAACATATAAACAGTTTGGGGTGACATTTTTCACCCAGACTCTCATCAGAAGAAACATAAGAACAATACAATTTTTAAAACAAATTATAAACAAACCTGTCAAATATTATCCATATTTTAATGATGTACTGTTATGTTTCCAAATGACCCAGAGCAGGACACAGTGATTTATTTGTTTCTTACCTACACCACCTCAACATATTTCACTGTCCTTTGATACTTAATATATACTAAATATTAAGTATTTGTTGTACATTTCCTTCTCATTTTTCAGCCAGTGAAGTGCTTGCATTTTTATTTTCTTGCCACAAATAATCCATGTTCTTTACATGTCAGTTTTTGTATAGTTATCAATTTGAAAAAAGCATTATATTATTTTCCTTCTATGAACAATTACATACGAGAACATATGAGAAATCATATTTGAGGGGCAAATTGTATTTCCCATTGAAATAATATGATTTCTGGAAATGCATCATGTTCATACATTGTTTTGATCTCTCATTCAGAAACGTATATATTAAACAATTAAAATGTATTTATGCACAATTTTTTTCCTAGATTAAAAAAAGCTTTGTTCAGTCACATTTAGATGCTTTTCTTCTGGGGCATCCATTGGTCCATTGGTCACTTGAGAATGTAATGGGTGTATAAGTATCTGTGATTTATGACTTTTTATATAAAAGTAGGGAAGATATTGTCTGTATGTTGCTGTTTTGGGCTGGTGGCATAACATTTGGCCTTGTTTTAAGTTGCAATTTTGCAACACACTTTTGGTTCACTTTCTCCAGACCTCTTTCCTGTCCTCGGTCTTCTTTTTCTCAGGTCCTAAATAAGATTCAAATCGGTGGTGATATATTTTCCATGGATTATTTTCCCATGCAGGGACTATGACCAGCACGCACCGCTGAGGCTCCTGTGTGCGAGATAGTGACCCGAACCCTCCTGGTTGCTACTCCGAGGCTTTTCATTTCCATTTCTGTGATCTAAACAAACCCATTACCTCAAGAGGTCTACTGCTTCCTGCCTGCCACCCTGCCACCACTGCTATACTCAAGCTCCTTGGCCATGAGGAGACTGAGGACACAGGCTGGGAGCTAAAGAGGCATGCATATTGAGCTACCTTCAATGGCCCCTAGTATGTCCGTATAGTTGAAATGCACACTAGCCTAGGCCCCCGTGCACTTATCTAAGGCACTGCAGAGGGGCGAGAGGTTTATCCCTATGCTCCTGTAGTCAATCAATTAGAGGATCAAAGACAGAGATGAAGCTAGTGTCACAAAGCTGTTCCCACACATAGCCACTTCGTCCGCTCTCTGACTGACAGGCCACTAAAAAGGGGGGTAGAGACAAAACCGACTGGGCCCGAGCGAAAGAGGACAACCATAGCACATGCAAAAAAGTCTAATCCGGACAACCAGAACTCTCAGATGAGGCTATGAAGGCTGACACTGAGCTACACAACAATGGGAGAAGTGAAGAGGTGTGTTCCCACGCAGCCAAAACTTACATCATGTGACTTAATGAGGCTGATTGGAATCTATAACTTTGTACAATGAAATATGAGAAATAGTTACACCATTTTATATTTAAAAAAGGTATTTGCACCAGTTTACATCAGCAGTCACTTGTCAACAGTAAAGTTTTCTAGTTTGAATGTTGTCTTATGTGTGGCCTTTGATTTGTTTTCATTGAGTATAGCAATATCAATGCAAACCTGTGATTGAATATACTGCTAATATATTGGTTTAGCTATAGTTTACTTCAGTTCAGGTTGAGTCTTTTTAGAGTTTTGTACAAGTACATTTAGAAACCAGAATTAGCGTTTCAACAGATTTGAAGACAAATATTTCACATATATTCTCTATCTTTAATATTAAAACTTCCTGAAAAAAATGTAATAAATAAATAACGTCAATCAGGATTTATGCTTTGTTGGGGGCCAGACATGAGGTTAATAGATGACATTATTTAATGCACACTGAAAGCTGGAAATGCCACATTATATCAATGTAATTACAATTTGAGAGAGACACTGTATGTCCCATCTGATTTTAGACATATGGCCAGGATCATTCAATAGGATTCATTTCAGAGGAAATAGGCTGGGATATAGAAGAGCTTCAGACCAGCTTTAAAAAGAAATTGACCCTGACCATACAGTTGTTAAAGAGATGAACTTCACAAACTTGTCTTGATTCTGACATTATGGTTCTTGATTCTTGATTTTGCTGATCTTAGATAATATTTTTCTTTAATAATTGTTAAAGTAAAAAAAAAATCTCCAAAGCTTACATGAATTTGTGAAATGAGATTCTTGGTCAGCTCAACCTGCCAATGAATGTATTATTATTATTCATAATAATAATTTATTGTATGTGTAAAATTCTGAGTGAACATATTAAGTGTTGGACATAGCTACAGTGGTGCTCGTAAACATGAATGAGCTCTACTGTTTTGACAATGTATAGTATGTATTTCTTTGGATGCCTTCATAGTTCTGGTTAGTTCCCCTGCATTGACACCATACCGCAGAGATTTGCAGACTACATTCCCCCAGTCTGTGGTGTGGGTCAGCTGGTCCAATGAATGACTTCCTCTTGCAGCTGCAACCCTGTCATGTTGAGCATTCATCACTCTGTAATCACATCATGTGGTGGAACACATATGGAGAACACACGCCTGCTAATGCTAATGCGCTAATGCAAGGAGACGCTCATAAAGTTTGCACCTTTTAACCACCACATATCATTAGTCAGATATTTTTTACAAGAGCACAGCATGATTGAGACTGACATGAAGTGCATTCAATTTGATGTGCAATTTATTTTAAAAACAAAAATTTGTATGCATGTAAAAACCAAATTGAAGTTTGAACAGGCCTCAATAAATGAATGTGTACTGCATTTAAATGCTTAAAGGCTTAATGCTTTTAATTACAGGAAATATAATAATATAATATGCTTCTGAGTAAAATACTGGACACGAATGGACTGTGAAGCCATGGTGAATTTTTTTATTTGTTACAAAGTCTAATTAATCATAAATAAAAAAAATATATAAATTAATCATAAGTAAGACTGATTATTTTCCGAAGCTAGTTTATTATTTAACAGAAACCATTTTTTTTATATTTAGCAATAAGTATATCTGGTCTCACAACACACACACACACACACACACACACACAAGACCCTGGTCTGATCCTGAGCCTGCATGTTCTCTCTGTGTTACACTGGGTTCCAGCTGCTTCACACCATGTTGTAAAATGTATTTGTGAATCCTCTTATTGAGTAAACAGGCTGACCCTTAACTCATCCCTCATTATAGACCCAATGTTTCTAGAAAGTCTTCTGCCTCCCAAAACCGCTACCATGTTATATCTGAATTTGTTACTGTTTTAGTGTTTTGTTTTTGTGTTATGTGTGTTGTCTTTTTCTCTCATCGTTGTGTTTTTTCACACGCGCACACTACAGCCAACAACAACAACAGGCATTTTCTATTTTTAAATCTTTAATTGATAACAGTTACGCCAGTGTTACAGTAAACACACCAACAGGCTGAAGGTAGTAAATACCAATACAAGTGTCCCACTACTCTAATACTTCATACAGCAGAATAAATTATACCATGAGAATATACACACATGCCGAACGGAACAAAGGCAAAAGCACAGATGTCAGAAAAAAACAACTAAAAACAGGTTAACATTGTAACGGACCAGAGGCGGGAAGGACTTCAGTGGCTTAAATATCCAAATGTTTATTGACGTGTTAGAAATGATGAGATACACTAAGTCTAAAACCATTTTGTATTTAAAATATACACAAATTACTTTTGTCCATTGGTCCACAAATGCAACAGGAAGTGATGTAACGTTCCAGAGCAGGGGTCAAAGGTCCATGGTCCATTCAAGTCTGCTCTGTAAAAGTTGTTACTAAAAATCCTCCTGGGGAATGCGTTGAAAGTGAAGTTTCATCAATCCAGCCACATTTCAAAATATACAGTTTTCCATAGTCCAGGAGTTTGTCTTTGCCAAGGTTTCTTTTCCATTAAGTTTCTCTTTTGTACAGTTTTATAGCAACCATTTAAATGGAATTAATACATTAATGAGCTTGTTTTTTTATTTTTGTTTTTTGTTTTTTATTTTTTTACTAATGTTCCATTCTTAACTTGAGCCCCCAAACAAAAAGTTAGAAAAAGAAACAGAAAATACAACAAAAACTGAAAACCAGTAAATAAGACATTCAGAAATCCTTGCTTACCTTGTCACTCATCATGGTCAAGATTTAGAAAAAAAAACAGGCTGCTCTGACTATACTGTACAGTTTTAATTTAGGACCGAATATCAATGCCAGGGGAAAACGCTGGTCCTGATTTTCTCAAAAGTCTACTACAGGTGCTACACAAAATCTCCACTAATATAGATTTTTTTTCTTTTTGTACATTATGGTGAATGAAGAGGATTAGCAGGGCGTAGGGTTCAAACTCAGGGTGTTACCTGCGGTTGACCCGACGAAGTCAATTTTCAGACTATGTGAACGGTGCAGCGTATACACTTTTTGAATCTTAGAATGTTAAGAGTTCAGGAATGCCTATATATATTCAACTTTGCTTGTGGAATGATGCTATGGTATATAGTCTCCTTCAGTGTTCATATTAAGAGTGTAGAAATGCTTATATATTTAAGAAGTCAAAACAATGGAATTATATGATAGCATTGTGGTTATCTCACGTGTGTTGACTTCATTTTATTGTCTCAAACAGCCATATAAGACACACACGTGATTTTGTGAATCTAAGGGCCTAGCTACATGTGCACCGATGTTTGTATGAATGCACATTTTTCTTTTTGGCCGGTGCACATTATAATTCTGGTGGCGATATATATATATTTTTAAAGTGTAAATGTGTAAAGGGTCCTGCACTTTATTTATCCCATGGTTTGTTTCTGTATTTCTCTTTTTGTTTATGTGCTTCCTGTTTGCGTTTTGTTTATGTTTGTGTTTTTCTTTGTATTGTGGTAAGAACCCTAACAGCTGTATTATAAATTGTGAATTTGGCTTTTTCACCCCAACTCAACATGAATGAATCCTTTTATTTTTTGCCTCAACATTGCTGATGCATGGAGATTCATTTTGGCCAATGAAAAACAAAACTAAAAGATATAATAATAGAATATAATAATCTCTTAAAATATCCAACAACTGTCTTAAGTAATCAGGAATGCCATGTGGCTCCTGTGGAATGTGTTGGAAGCTGTGGAAATCAGTTGAAGGTGCATCTATACAATGACATGCTGTAAGGAAAGTGGCCGCCCACTGGCTACTAATACAGAGGGTCACTGTCAATTAGCTTTGACATTACATTTGGGTGATTTAATCTGCTTTATACTGTTAAATACACACAGTATTCCCAGGCAGACAGGATTTAGGCTAAAAGGGGGAGGACAGAGTTTTAGCCCTCTTTGGCATGGTCCATATTTTGAAAAAACAAAATACATTAATTTTCCCAATCCTGTTTTTGCAAATAATGCCATTCTCCCCAAGGACCGCGGCTAAGAATGGGATGGAGGTTATTGTCAGCCAAAAAAAAAAAATGCATTAATTCCCTGCAGGACCGCTTCCAGCCAGACTTCCCACTGAGTGGCCAAGTTCTTTAGGAATGTCAGGACAAATGTGTAAGTGAGAAGGTCAAATCGTTCATAGGAGCTCCAGGGAAAAATGAGGGTTTGAAGGAAGAGCAGCTTGGAAAACAATCATCCTATTCAAACACACGCAACAACACACACTCCCCATTGGTCCCATCCAGCCACAGTTATTTTTACACACCAACCACTAAACGGAGAAAAGGAGATATGAAAGAACAACAGAAAATCACAATAACCATAATCATATACCAGCATTTTTTAACAATATCAAAAAATGGGGAAATGAGGGCTGGGCTTGGTTAGCTACTATGAACAGCAAAAGTACATGTCTTCGATGGCTCAGTGCTTGACTGCAGCCAAAAGCAACCATTTCTTAGAAGTTTGTCAATGTATGTGCACTTGAGGCAGTTCAGTTTGGGCAGTGCGTTCTAAGTGTGTAGCAACATGCCTAAGATCGCAGACTCTTTCCAGTGGTGACAAGACAATTAGCCCGCAAAAATAGCCTCTGTATTTTCTCTGGTCCAGAAAGAATCCTGAAGCACAGATCCAAAGCCTTAGTGTTAGCATGGGTAATGTTAGCTAGCAAAGATGTTAGCAGAACTTTTAGTAGGCCTGTCCGGTCTCCACTTGCAGCAAGCCCAGCACGGCCGAGTGATCTCCAAGCTTCATCCTTCTCTGAGTGGACAAGCTCACGTTCTTGGCCAGGTAGTCAACAGCAGCTGAAAATAGAAAAGAAAAATATATCAGTAACCTAGACAACCAATATATATACATATAAAAGCTTATTTGGACAATGTTCATATTTTGATCAAGATATCTCAGAATGTACATAAAAACAGAAGAATACAAATGTACAGTATTTATTTCCTGCGCTTATGGTTGACAGAATGTAGCTTTGTTAGTTCATTTTCAACTTTCAAGCTGGTGGTGAAAATCATCTGCCTCCTAGCATGCAGTAATTCACGTATTGACTTGACTAAAGTTTTACGCCGGAGGCCCTTCCTGATGCAGTCTCACATTTATCCAGGCTTGGAACTGGCACAAACAGCTTTATGGTCACTTGCAGTAGGATAACTCCAGTTACAATTGGCCTAAGGCAATAATCCATCCACTTGTTTGTAACCCCGCTGACAGACAGGTGGCAGATTTCTCACGACATATGTCCCATTCATTTTCATGTTATTTCTCTTGATTAAGGTTGAAATAAGTTGTGGCAGAAGAGATCAGAGAGACAAAGCCCCTCCCCCTATGTGTCTTGTCTGAGGTTGGCACAGTCCTGGCATAGAGCATGTGCATCCTAGTAAAAAGTCTCCCGTGCTGTCACTCACACCGGTCCCCGTGTGCCTTTGGACGTGCCAGTCTTCATTACATGTGGCATCTCTGATTTCATGCCCTCCACACTCCACATGGCCCATCATTTTGAGGCACAGACAGCAGCTCTTTGCTCATCTCTCCTTCATTCATTACACATTCACCATCTTAATTAACCTCGCATCAGCTCACATCCGCGCGGCCGTCACTTTACCGTGTGCAGATGACAAAACCAACGGGATGTGCACACACGAAAACTCCACATATGAGAATCCAGGGCAACAGATGCATTTGGAGATAAACAAAAATGATTTGTATGTAGAACTTAGATTGTAGTTTAGTTGAAACATATACCTGGATTATCTTTGTCTAGATTTATATAAAAAAGGAAGGATCAACCACGTAGATCCACAACGTTCACCACAGACTAATGCTGCTACATACATGTGGTCTCCCCTATGAACTGAGGTCACAGCAAATCACCCACCTCAAAGTTAGCAGTGAGTTATATACAGTATACAGATTGACATTGATAAAGATTTTATGCTGGATGTATCCTGACACAATCCTCTCTTATTATACCGGCTAAAATGAGCAAAAGAATAAAGCCTTGAGCCTTATGTGATTCTAGTTTGTTTACTTAATGTTATACTGTGCCACTGTTATGACAATGCAATGGTGAGCTATTGAAATGACTGCCAGCCCAATACAAGTCTACAAACAAGATGTCTACAAACATTTAACAAAAACAATGTAGACACAAATTTGATTGTCTTTTCTAACTACCACAGTGGCCACAAAAACACGGACGAATGTGTGGCGCTGGGGCTGTGTTGTTGAGCAAAAGTGTGCTTCATCTTACCTCTCATGAATGGCTCTGACAGAATCAGTCAATTATGTTAATCTAATAAAGCCAGTCTTTCCTGGCCCGGGGCGGTGTGTGTGTATGTGTGCAGGGGAGTAACAGAGGTGGGCAAGAGGACAGTGTGGCCCCTGAGGGTGTGCCGTTTCTTTGAAGTGGCCCTCTTCTTGTCCTCATCCAAGTGGAGTGGGGTGTGACTGAGCCTCTCACCAAAACCATGGAGCTGGGTTCTTATCAAGAGCACGTGTCTGTGGCCACCAGCTCAAAGGTTAGAGGCCAGAAAGCTGTCTTTAAAGTTGGGCATCTTTTAAGTTCCCAATACTAAGCAATTTGTGGAAATGTGCATTCAATGAAAAGGCATGTAGTGGGGGGTTGGTCCAGTTTTTGTCATGATTGCTACTGAGTGAAAATAACAATAATGACGCTGTCTTTTGTATGATCTCCTTTGAGTACATAAATTAATGTAAAGAAAAAGCTTTAACTTATGTGAACACGGCCGAGTTGTGAGTTGTGCAGCAATACAACTCAATGCAGACAGTTTTGCTTAATAAAACCAAAGTTACTTTTGTAAAAGAAGCCAGTCATTTGTAAGTAATTTGAATATGAAATTGTTTAAATGTCCTATTCTTGTGTGGGAATATTGAATTGTGCTCCATTGTAATATGAGGTCATACAGCCATGCCAATGAAACAGACAGTTGGACCTACAAAAGCTGTCTTCTGTTTGACCCTTTTCAATTCTTGTGGCGCAGGCAAAGAGCACAATTGACACACACAACAAATATTTGCAATAGATTTCGATAATTGAGCGATTGTATTGTTTTTCTTCGCTCAAGTGTCTTACCATTTTCCTTGAACATCTATTCTGACTAAAACTATATAAAACAGTTTGTTATAAATCCTACTCACTCTGTCCATACTGGCTGTACTGGTATCCCGCAGTGACGGGGTCCACGCTGTAGCTGGTGGCGCTGTATGTGGGTGGGCAGTAGGACTGGGACGAGGCCAGGCTATCCACACTCTTGATGGTGTCCGAGCGTTGGCTGCAGCTGGCAGAGATAGGGTTGGAGGTCTCCAGGCTGCTGTGGAGGGGCGAGATGGAGAAGTCGTGCTGGGTCTGGGACGGCACAGCGCTGGGGTTACTCAGGATGCTCATCACCTGCAGCGGGAAGACGGGGAACAGTGGAGGTTAGGTTTGGGGGAAATTCAGGATCAAAGCATTGACAGACTGATTAATAACTGAATGTACTTCTTTATTCCAGAAAGTGACAGACATGGACTCATACAGTAATATAATTTCACAGTACTGTTGAGATTAATGCAACATTAATACAAAAAAATCATAAAAACAAAAAATATATATTTTCCAATTTGCACACTATCTTAATAATAAGCTAAAGTAGATTAGCCATTGCTTGTGAACTTTTAATATATTATAAAACAGTAAAAATATTCACATTCACACCAAGTTTCGCCATTCACATTTTTTGTATTTCTTATTTGTTACTGTGCTTTGCCTTAGCTTCAGCAAACCGTATAAACATAAAACTGTATAAAAGTGCAGGTTGTATTCTCTCTTCCGTTTACTCCATATGGCTCTGGTACTTGACTCTGGAGCATGCTCAGAGCAGCCCATCCAACCCGAGTCACCTGGGGTAGAAGGGGGGAACGGAGGGTGTTAACATTTGGAAAATTGAGGATCAAAGCCCCAACAGAGTTACGGGGAAAGTACTTTTTTCATTCGCAAATATAGCACCATCCCAGCGCCTTCACGGTGCAGATACCAATAGAAATACACAATTTCAACTTTGAAATAGGCAAACTTCCCCATCTTTTTTTTTTTTTTTTTTTTTCAAGCGCAGGGGTAAGGAAGGATACATACAAGGACGGTTCATGGCAGTGAAGGGTGACCAGGGCAGAAAAAAGTATAAAGCGAACAAGGGAGCCTGTTTCCATTAGCTTTTGGTGCCAGTAAGTGTTCTGTGGTGGGAAAGAGGGGTCCCATGGCGATAATAGACTCACCATTGGTGCCAGACAGCCCCCCGTCCCATACAACCCCAAGGCCTGAGCCGCGTAGCCTACAGCACAACAAGCACCAAGGGAGTCTCTAATCCTTCGCCCCTAGCCTACCCATCTCATGAATAGTAATGGAGTTGGAACTGGTAAATGATCCCTTCAGATCCACACACACAAAGTATATATAGAGCTCTGCGAAACCCAACAGAGGGGCCCGCTGATAGTGCAGGTTGGGTCTTCGCCTCCATATTACACAGTGTATCATTCAGAGTGCATATAAAGCTTCCAAATTCAATATTCAAGATTATTGTAATAGCTTGTGACAGTGGTCCAAAGAAGGGTTCGAAGTATGTTGAAGCAACACACAACCAGAAATTTCAGTCCGTCATGGTGCCAACCCCACCCTTCAGGAGCAACAGTAAGTAACAGAGAGACATTTTCTAGTTTTATATTGAAAAAAAAAATGGATCCATTCATTGCTCAAAATACAAAGACATCACATCAAGCTGAAACTTTGAGCTACTACCTATGTATTTTGTGTAAGTCAGCTCAAAATGGATGGAAGGTCAATGTGTACATACTCAAGCAGACTTGGCCAACGCTACCATAACACATATTTACTAAACGTTCATTAATATGTATTGTCCGTTTTATAAAATAAATAGACGATAAACAAATGAACAATTGCACATTATCCAAATTCACGTTGTCTGTGTGAATAACAAAGTACCTAAAGATCAATGTATTAATGAGAATGTTTTATATCTTTTGTGTTGTTATTCATTAATTATCTTTTGCTTTGAGATAAAAAATAATTGGGGTTCACTAGACAGCACCTGGTGACTTTTGCTACTTTTTGCCAGTTGACCACGTGATCAGTTTTTTTAGTTTGCAGTTGCATGAGGTGAGAAAGTGTTTGTCTGTGTGTAGAGGGTATACAGAGGTCGATACAAAGGGAATTGTCGTCCGCATGCTTTTCCCTCCAACCTTTTCTCTCAACATCAGGTTCATGTTGAGTTTCGCCATGCTGCTCTGACCTTTGACCCCATGGCTGCTAAACCAATTAGCCCGTTGTGGAGGTGCTTACACAGTGCTGTTAGCATGTAGCACATATATTGGTCACACGCAGAGGCCAGGCCAAATAGTCCCCAAATTAGGGCCAAAAATATCCCACAGAGGAAAATGTAATCGTATTCTCTAAATTAATCATATGGACTCCCAGGAAATATATATCCTAAAAGTCATTTCCACATGTTAATTCTATCAGTATGGAAACCCCCGCCACATCTGCGCACCAAGCATGTGACATGGGCTATAAGGAAGAGATTCATGGACATGGTTCATGCTGAGGTGTAGGGCTGCACAACATTAGAAACTGTTCTGAATATTTCAATTTGGAAACACACTTCTCACAGATTATAAACTAGGACTAAAGAAAAAAATCAGCAATAAAAATGTTTTGCATTCAGACTGCCTTTACTTGGTTTGATACAGAACAATATTATGTCATAGTATTCAAAACTATGTGAATAGTCTTTGAGTGGACATAACATTGCAATTAAATAATTATTGACATTTTAAGATATTAGTTGATGGTGCAATAACAATATCCACTGTATAACATAGTTCTAATGTGGTTAGAGCCTTTATGCCTGCAGAAGCCTGTCAAGTGTCCTGTAAAAAGTACTATAGCAAGCACTTGAGGGCACGAGTCCATTTTAGTCATTGGTTAATAAAAGCCTGATTATATCTGTTCTTTAGAAAATAGACTTGCCAATTAATATCCATGCTTAAGTGCTTCAAAAGAAAATGACTTTTATCATTATCATTGTTGCAGCTTTAGCCAATTACTGTCACTACATGTGAGTCTGGTCATCTAAGTCTATCTCTCTTCAGGACTTTTACAAGAAGTATTCCCAAACATTTTAAAGATACTTTATATTAAAATCCAACGTAATCTCATATATTCAGCACCTGATATAGCCGTTAAAACATGCTTTGATCTCGGCCTCTCAGTTTCCACACATTGACCAGTTTATTAGAGAGTGGGGCGGGGTTTTACAAGTCCGTAAAGTTTGTCTTTTGTTTGTGAAATGATACTTTGTGACACAATAAACTAGGATTTTATTGGCTTCACATATTTGTTTAGCTTATGCTTCTAATGTGATGGGAAAAGTGCTATGGGGTTTATATATATATGGACAAACTAAAATGAGACTTCACTTGTCAATATACTGATACTTTACCTCTCAGAAGGATAGACGAGACTATATTGAAATGAAAAAAATTGAAACAACCAATTGAATTTCCCATATATTTTTTCTCATAAGGTCTCCTCTCTTCCTGCTCTACCCTTCTTCTTCCTCAGCAGTAGCCCTCAGCCCACAGTTTCGTTTGTTGTTGTGCGTTGTGTGAGTGCTGGTTGGAGATAATGCGAGCCAGGACCCAGTTTAAAGGACAATGCTCGGGGCTGTTCCCTCATCCCCTGCTCCCTCCCTCTGCTGCACCCACTGCTCTGTGTCTATACCCAGATAGATTACTTTATAAATAATAATAAAAAAGTAATTAATTCTCACAACTTCTGAGCCCCTGCAGCCTGTGGCGACGTGAATGGGGAAGTGTAAATTGATACAATGTGCATCCTTTTAGATAATAAATAGTGACACTGGAGACACAAAACAGGCCCTTTCATACCTCCCTAATTTTTCCGACAGACAAATTAGATTTTTTTTGTTTGGGTGAATGTTTGACGAGCTGTTCTTTGTTGGAGTGCTCCCTAGAATAAAACAGTGTGGGGAAAAATAGAAAAGGCAAAACTGAACCAACTCAACTCTCAACGTCAACTTATGAGTTCAGTACAATAGACACATTTTCAGTAGTATTTTTGGTCAGATATAGTCAATGTTTACAAGCTAAGTAACCATTGCAGATTCCCTGGCATTCATGTAATTAAATGTTGTAGTAGTAGTAGTAGTAGTAGTAGTAGTAGTAGTAGTAGTAGTAGTAGTAGTAGTAGTAGTAGTAGTAGTAGTAGTAGTAGTAGTAGTAGTAGTAGTAGTAGTAGT
>JAVQKC010000952.1:0-12022 GCA_036025475.1 Philypnodon macrostomus
CATATGCACAGCTAAACAGAACAGTTTTCAGCCTGGACTTAAACATTGTAAGAGTAGAGGCCAGTCTAACATCTTCAGGGAGACTATTCCAGACCCTAGCTCCATAAAACTGAAACTGAAACTTTACCGTGTTTAGTCCTGACTTTGGGCACCAGCAGCAAATATATATATATATATATATATATATATATACAACAAATATGATACTGAAAATGTACAATTTCGATATTATAACGGAAACACACACCTCTTTCTATATACCACTTCTTCCTGTGTGTTTCCGTTTTCAATCGAAATTGTACATTTTCAGTATCATATTTGTTGTTTCAGGTCAAAATATTACATTTTATACAGCTCAGAGGTATAAAACCCTGCGCAAAATGCAATTTCCCTAACTTTACAAATGCAAACCCATTCATATACCCTACTGGGCATTTCTGTGCAGTTATAACCTCCATTTTCAGGCTCTACATATAGTTGGTCTAATGCATATGAATTACACAAACTTACCAAACTCACAGTAACCTACTGTTTACCATCTCACTAAAGCTCAGTTAGAGAGAACTCATCTGTGACTCTCAATGGTCTAAAGCAATCAGCATGATGGGATTCCACAATCTGCTGCCTTTACATATTCAATCTGTCTCTATCCTCTTTGGATAAACATTGCTTCTGCAGGTCCCCGGCTGCACTGGGGCTTCACTGTGATGAGACCAAGAGCTCCACAGAGACTCTATTTCCTCCAAACCTTGTGGAGGTGTGTGCCATACCAATGTGTATTGCACTGTTTCTGTACTGAGCGCTACAGGTAAACCAGTGTATATGTACAGTGTTATTTTGAACAATAGTCCCAACATAGAACTGTGTATGCAATTCAGGTATGCAAACTACAATCTATATGTATTTTCAATTAACATTAGATTTAAAATATGATTTAGTCAAATGAGCGCATGTGTTTGGGTAGAAAACATGAGGCTTGATATTTAGATATTCAAATGAGAGGCGTTAGAACTAGGCTAAACAAACTGCTACAGACTTCTGGAAGTAGAAAGTACCCAAAGGTGATCTTTCACTTGTTATCAGAAGGGCTGTTTTATGTACCGGTACTGTATTTGGAGTAGGCTATTGGTAGCAGTAGTATAGTCTGCAAATCCTGTCTGATATTCTAGTATTTTCAAAAATATTCCAATATTAACAAAACTGACTACAAGAACAATGTGATATTAGTGAAATCATCACACATAATCCCAATTTATGTCTAGGATTATTGTCAACTCTCATGGAAACAAATGCTACTATTGTCATTAAAGATCCATGCACAGTTTCTCTCATTATTTCCCTAATGGAGTGGCCTATAGATGTCCTCCCATAATGCAATGCTGTCTTTCAACACACCCACACGTGAACACATGCAAAAGCACAGTTTCTCCCTGCAGTGCAGTCACCACATATGTCAAGGGTTAATGCGATTCCTGCGAGGATCGAGAATAAAATGAACAAAAACACACCTTAAGAAGTATGGAAATTGATTTTCTCAAAGGCGCATTGCGATCGGCCTTTCAGCTGCTTGACCACCATGTCCCCAGGGCTAATGCTGGTCTTTCATGTGTTTCTGTGTCACATGGGGCCGCTGCTGCATTATAGAGAAGATGGTAGAGAGAGTTGAAAATACAGCAGGTTTGGTAACAGAGTTGGTCTGTTTATAAGTTTGGACTTTTTTGGTACAGGTATTGGATAGGTGCATTGGGCTGTGTGGATGTGTGCAAATACTGAAAACGAAAAAGCTGAAGTTATGGTTGGATAGATAATCCATTTATTGTAACAAAATTGAAAATATAAATAAAAGCTTACGTTGTACAAAAATGGTGTGATTAGTCCATGAGCACGAACACAGTCAGAACCATATGCCCCAGATGCACCGGTGGCAAATTGACATGGGTTATTTATTCCACAGAAACGTTATTAAAAAAGGTGTTCCCTGTAGTCTGCAGAAAAACAAAACAATGTCTCAAAATGATGTACTTTTTGACCACCGCTCTGTTTCAGTGTGATATATGTGCTTTTCCCAGCAATGGTGCAGCTTATATATACACTGGAGCGTTCCCAGCAAATTGCCAGTAATGTTACTACAGGTCTTGACCTGGGGAAATTGCAGGATAAAATTTACCCGGCAAATCAGTCCTGGCTTTATTCACATGTGACCCTGTTCTGGCAAAATGCTGTAAAATTGCTGGGTAAGACTCCAAGTGTGAAAGTGGCTTTAGTTAGGAGCTATATTTTTGTTTTTCAATTTAGTCTGTTACTTATGTTGTAGTTGTATATGTTCCTGTGACCTGTGAATTTTATACATGATTATATCCTTGTGTAAGCCAAACACACTGTACTAAAGCTGAAAGCGCTCATGCCACTAATGTACTTTGGGTATTACTGCCAGTGATTTGCCTTAACATGGACCCTCTATTCCCATTTTGTCTTAATATCTTCAAAGAGAGTATGAAATATAATGAACACCGGCGTTTCCATGGTGACGGCTATGGAATAAAAAGGCCCGGTTGCTATGGGGTTTGGGGCGTAGATTGAGTTAAAAGCTCCCTAAATACACTGTCAACACATTCAAAAGCCTCACGGGACAGAGCTGGAGGATCGCACACACACTGTCACTTCAGAATCATGGGAGATGACCCCATTTAAACACATCTGAGTTCTTTAAGAGTATTATTTTCGTCATTCAATTTTACAGAAAACTGTGAAAGCAGCTGTTGTGACTATGAACTCAGTGTGACTGTTCCAAGTAAAAATGGCCAGGACCTTCTATCAAGCACAATCAGAAATTCTCAGCACATTTACAGTGTCAGACAGGTGTCAACATGAGTATTGCAATTACGGGGTGGCTTCGGCTGTGGCTATGTACATAGTTATTGCAGTTGCCTTGTTGCAGAAAGGTGAGGGTTCAATTTCTAGTCAATACACATTTTTTGTGTGTGGAGCCTCGATTGCATCTACATTGTTGAATACATGTAAAGAAGGAGAAAATAAAAAAGATGAATGAATGAACTAAACTTCAGCAAACTGTGGCTATGGTGGCTGCCTTTTATGAATCAAGGAAGGAAATCTCTTGACCGGACACTTTGGCTGACAGACGGCCATCCTTTAGGCCAGGCATTCCCAAAGTCAAAGGGCCCCCTTCAATATCCGAAAATCATCCGCGTCCCCCTTAATCCTAAATCTTCTGTCAAAATACAAAACGTAGTCACCTATTTCATCAACATTCCTATTGAAAACAACACTCTCTAGTAACTATACATTGCTTGAAGTGATATCTGATTGAATATGACATACTTCAGTTTCTTTTTAAAGACTTCATGTAGAGGCTTTGGGGGCAGCCTGCAGGACCTTCGTGGACCCCAGTTTGGGAATCACTGCTTCAGGCACCCAGCTCTTACTTCCCACACCAAAAGCAAGGGGACAGAAATCCTCCCTAAGCCGGAGGCCCTGTAGCTAACACTGCAAACAAAACAAAAACAATATATTCACCATCCTACACCTCCCTTTTATAGTTCCCCCAACTTTTAATGCCTTTCCCGTCCCTACCAGAAAACCCTTCAGCACTCGTCCAACTAAACAAACCAGTCATGAGTTAACCTTTTGCTCTCGGGGAACATGGAGCAGGCTCTGAGCACGCTGTGTAATCCTGAATACCCTGATGCAGGAGGCAGACAGGAGCATCAAGGGACTAGACACTCTCAAAGTAGTTTACAACATACCTGTCACATCCGGCTTGTTTTTCCCTCGACTGCCTCAGTAATCCGGAGAATGGTGTCGGAGCGCGGCTGTCCTCTTCGGGCCTGAGTTGTAGCTGTGGCTGTCTTCCAGATTAGACAAAAAGGAGACACCCTCTTGCCCCCCGGCCGTGTGTAATTACTCCCACAACAAAAAGCTCAAGTGTGGAGAGACGAGGCTGCCAGGGCTTTTGGAGAACAGACAAACTGACTCTGGCCCAGTCCTTATCACCTCACGCAGGCTATTGTCTTCCGACTATTGTGGTTTGTGGCATGATCTTCAGTTTATCTTCTTCAGCTTATTCCTGTTAAGGTTGGCTGGACCCTATTCCAGCAAGTTAGTCGCAGGGCTCATATAGATACATACACTAAGAGTAGTTGTACCCTTGAGCAAGACACTTAACCCACATTGCCTATGTAAGAATGTGGTTATGTGATTGGTAGGATAGGAGAGGGTGTCACGGGGGTGTCACTACGTGGACCCAAATGCAAACCCGAGAGGCCAGAAAACAGTAATAGTTCCTTTAATGGGTAAACAGAAAAAACTCACAGGTTACAAGTAAAATTAGAATCCCAACGACTTGTCCATAAACAGGCAAAGGTCCAAAAATACGCAGGCAGGCAGGGGCAAGCAGAATCCAGCAACAAAAAAAATCTCTGTCTGTGAGCCCCAGGGAAGCTGTGGCTACAGAGGTAGCTTACCACCACTAGTGTGTGATTGTGTAGTGGGTGAATTTGCTCTGGGTGTGATGAAAAGTTTTGTAAATGTAAGCCATTGCTATATTTATTATGAGTTTCCAATGTGTACATGGTAGACTATTACAGTCGGTGTGACTGACTGCATCCCATATATTACTGTATTTTATCCAACACAATTTCTATGGCAAGCCTGAAGATTGATTTGGTGAATCAAAATTGCCTGTAGTCCAATGAATGTGAAATTAGAATTGGTCCCCGAACACCCCTAATGGGATTTTGTAAAACTCAGATTGGATTGTATAGTAAAACTTTCCAGAACCGTTTTCAATCGCCCCCTGCCTCGATCTTAACTGATCAACAAAACAGATGAGAGTTTGATGTTACAAGAATCGGCAATAAAGTATGATTTGTTTAACTATTATAAATCTAAATAACCTCATTAGAGGCATGGTGCCACCTTATAGCGATACCGCACAGAAACTGTTCCAGGAAAGTTTCATGGTACAGCACTGTAGTTGAGGAACGTGTGGCTAACCTGCTGTGAGAACAAGACACGCCGACCTGAGCTGGTGAGATATAGCACTTCTTGGAAATAGCAGCAGTCGCCTGAGAAGATAAAAGCTATTAGCAAAAACACATACCGCTCATGGAAACAATAGAATTTGCACCCAGACACTGATACACAATTAAATCCAGATAACACAAATATAAATGTTCTCCCAACACTTTTGAAGACGTGAGGGAAAGCCTGGCGTAGGCGAGGAGGGAATCTACAGTGTGAAATTTAACAGCTTCACGTCGTCGTCTTTCAAGGCACAATCACAAGGCTTCCACTTATGACTCAGTTCGGAAACTTCTGTATCTCTGAGGTCCCCGAGAGAAAAAAGAATCTGTGAAAAATGTATCTTAATAGCATGTTTAATATTCAGTGATGTGACACAAGCAGATGTTGCGTACTTTGACGTGTTCTTAACACACACCGTCAAGATGTTCCATACCACCTAATGCTTTCTAATTACACACGGTGCTAACGGTGCAGAAACAGGTTGATGAAAGATACAAAACATGTTGACAAAAAGCACTCCTGGGCACAGCTAAAATAACTACGATTGCCAACACAGAACACGCGTGTGCTTCAACACAGTCTATTTAAGACGTGAGACTTAAAAGGGAGCTAGAGCAGAAGCAAATCAGCCAACATTATAAAACACATTGTTAACTCTCATCACCTCAAAAAAAGCCTGACCTGTACAAAATGAATGGCCGTTAATTCACTTCCAAGAAACGTGAAAGCTGTTAGTTAGCCCTTGGTGTATTGGTTAATGTCTGCGTGTCATTATTTTGTATGGGCCCTTTTTCATAAACTCTTGGCTCCTGGAAGGTCTTATCATTTGTCTCTCTTTGTCCCTTCATGTCTCACTTTTTACCATTAATTCTCTTTATTTCTACACTTTTTACTTTGTTAAGTTCTATCTCTCATTAGTTCAGTGTGATTCACATGTTGTCCTGTCCCACTCCCTCTTGGGGGAGTGGATATTGTTTCAGATGCCTGGCTCGCTGTTAGATGTCCAGTGGATCGCTGATCACCTCTGTGTTCGTGTTCTCATCTGGACCCCACCCCCAACCAAACCTGCTGCATCTCCTCATTCATCTGGATGCCCCCTTCTACAATCTCCTCATTCACCTGGATGTACCACTAAACCTGCTGCATCCACACACATATTGAGCTCTCTCAGCACAAGGACCTCATCCATCAGTCCTGGACACATCTATAGCCTGTCCGTCCTGTGAGTGGATCCCTCTATCATGTGGTTCTCCCTAAGGTTTCTCCTTTTCCCATAAATGGGTTTTTGGAGTTTTTCCTTGCCGCGATGGAGGGTCTAAGGACAGGGGATGTCCTGGGACAGTCCTGTTGTTTGTGTGTTATTGATCTATTAACTTGTTACTGTTTGCAATGATCCTGTTTATTGTTTACATACATCTCTTTTTGTGAAGCCCTCTGAGGCAACTGTGTTGTGATATAGGGCTATATAAATAAAATTTAATTGAATTGAAAATATATCGATGGATGGGCAAGAAATGCTGGAGCTCTTTTATTAGCATTCGTTTTGTGAGCCAAAACAAATTGAATTTGAAGTAATAATGTCCAGGGAAGATTGTGGATGTTAGTGGGTCTAACTTCCAAATATTAGTAAAACATATCCCGAAAACTCATACAATTTCATATATAGTCTCTACAATTTGGGGACATTTGACTGTGTTATTACAGAACTAGATAGAACAGATTTCAATGACATTTTCAGGGAAGGCTAGGAATGACACAAGGAACAATTGATTATCCAGGATTTTTTCAAAGAATGGAATCTTAGCCGTGAGCCATGCCAATTCAACAAAAGGCAAGAGATCCCTCCCAAGTCCTTCACAGAAAGTTCTTATGTTAACAAAACAAAACTAGTGCTAGTGTATTTTTTTTTAAATAGATAGAAGCTAGAAACCAGGTCATAGACATTTATAAATTATGTGAGATTTAAGAGGCATTCTGTAATTTCACCTGAAAGTGAAATATCTCTAACATTTTGTAACTATCTTTGTCCATGCATCACTTCTCTCCCTCCTTAGTGCTCACTTACGGACCTTACACAGACTTTAGATATAGGTTTGGGAAGGAAGAATGCAAAATCAATAGTTGCAACACTGTGCATCCTTTTAGGACTGGTGCCCTCTCTTAAATGCTGTTACTAAAAGCTGACATGGAGCAGGGCAGGTATACTTGTGCTGAGCTAATGGCTTCTACTATGGAGCCAAGCAGGCTTATGGACAGACCCTCCAGAGCTGACACTAAACTGTGGAGGGGGGAGTTCAATGTCGACAATATGCAAAGGTTAGCAATAGATATAAGGCTACTTTTTTATCTAAAAGCTGGAGAGCTCGGCTGGAGAGACTGAGTCAAAGATATATATTGCTTATTTATACATAGACAATACATTCAACACAGGCTCCATAGTCACCATGTTCTCTTCTAATATGTTTCTGTATTTAATGTAACTGCATTATAGCCATCCTTCAGTATATATTTTACAGATTTTCTGTGAGATAGTGACTTTTAACACGTGGAATAATACTGCAATTGGTCATTTTAAGCAGTAGAACTATACAATGTGCATTTTTGTTAGCCCTTATGTTTTTTGTGCGTTATATTCATAAAAATTACAGGAACCTTCTGTGTTTACTTTATGATTTAGTCCAGACAAAATATGGCCGTGATGCTCTGGCGAATGTATCTTCTGTGTATGAATGTGATGTCTATAGATAAACATCTCACATGGTCTCTTTGAGGAATTGAGGCACAAAGGCCGTAAGTGACCAGCTTTGAGACACATCCCAAAAGGTCTAATATTATGCTCTTTTTGCACATTTCACATTTTGGATACATGTAGGTTACCATTTTAAGTTTCGCAACATCAAACACAATAATTATCTTATACAACCTGTTTTGTGGAGCTCCTACAAACAACACCTGTTACTTCTTCTGGGATATAAACAAAGCTTTGACACCCTCACTGTCAAACACACATCTTTTCCAATCAGATATGTTTTTAAATGGTGGTGGCAACAATGCTTCTTTGGGTGCATTTGTTGACAGTGCAGAAGTAGACAGGAGCACTTTGTGGTTTTCACTTATAGGTGAATCCGTTTTCAGCTCTTGGAGAGGACTAATAATTATTTACTCAAACGTGAGTGAATGAAACAAAACACATGTGTTTGAGGTAGCAACAACATTAGAATATTGTTAAAAACTCCAAAAGGTAATTTTGCAAAATATAGGACCTATAAGCAGTAGAACTATCCAATGTGTGTGTATCTATGCTCTCTCTCCAGGAATAGAGGAACTGACACAAGGACACAAGTGGCAGCTTTGAGACGTATCCCAAATGGTTGTGGGGTGAATGAAGCTTCCAGCTTATGCAGTGACCGTCCTTTACCCCATCACCACCTGAACCACTCATCTCTTTGTCTGGTCATCTCAAGCCTCCATGAGTGTCTAGGCACTGGGGGAAGACTTTATACTCATACACGTTCAGCTATATCTCCCTGACCACCAGGCCTAAGCACCAAAAGTGTATTTTATAATGCTCACTAAATCATCTCTAATGCGTATTTGTTTCTGTGAGTCTCTCCAGGTTGAAATGTCTTTTCAATAGGCTTTTACAGAAAGGAGAGAGCTCAGTGCTTCTTTGTGCTATGGGGAAGAAATGGGAAAGACATACGCGGGACGTAGACAGAGCTTTACAAATACAAAGGTCCAAATAGAGGGTTTTAGGGCAACTGAGGATGTGACAAAATCATTCTTTTAGTCCTGGTTTAGTCCTGGTTTAGACCTGGTTTAGTCTTGTTTCAGTCCTGGTTTAGCTCTTCAGTTTTAAGTTTTTCAGATGTTTTGCAAAAGTTAGGATTGATAAACTCAGAGCTGGAGACATATGTCAATAATCAGAATATTTTCATAAATTACTATTGTTTCCAATTAATATTTATGTAAGCCTAACTCTTTTAGTTCCATTTATTGATTACCAATCCTTTCCATTCAATACAAAACTACAAAACTAAAGTTAGACTAACTTTATGTATTTGCTTGTCTATATTTCTCTATAGGCTCATGTGCAGCCAGTTCGAGCAGTAGACAGCTGTAGGTTCCTTAGTGACGCTCCATTGATTTCTTGTCAATTAAGCCAAGTCCGTGTCTACAGTTGAAGACATGGTAGATTAAAGAGAAATGAGGTGTGAGCTGTCAGCACACAGACTCAAAGGCTGAACTAAATTAAAATCACATTCAGTCCAACAGGGAAGGGAGGGTCATACCAGGACATGCTCATCAAGTCAAGATGAATTAAGAGAAGTATAGGCAGGATCAGTCTAGGTCTGAATCACTAAAGAATGGCCCAAGTCAAGTCCAAGTCTGGTTATTAAGTTGATGAAGTTGATGTCAGAGTCCGAGTTGACCCAGAAAAGTGTACACACAAAATCAATAGAAGTCGAGCTGACTGTCTGCATAGGAAAACTAGGCCTACGATTTGTTCCCATAAAACAAGGTGTATATCGGCAAAACGCCTCCATACGTCTGTCACAACTGACACCAATGGGCACCTTAATCAGACATTGTGTGATTTCTAAAGGTTTTTATATTGTTAACGAGCAATTAAGAGGCCCCGCCCCCCAAACCATGACAAACATGGGATGGGTCTATTTGACTTTTTTTATTTGTCTGGATTTTTATGAATGATGTTTTAAATTTTTTTTGGCAAATTTCCTTCTTTCAGTCTATAGGGGGCGCTATAGAGGTATCATATTGGTCAGATGTGTTCATAATTGTAGGTGTTTCAGGAGCAAACTTCCAAATTTCAATCCAAAATGGCCAACGTCCTGTTTATTGTAGGGTGGGGCCATAATGATATTTTATGTTGAGTACACTGTGGATAATCAAAGTACCGTATTTTCCGCACTATAGGGCTCCCTGGATTATAAGGCGCACTGTCAATGAATGGTCTATTTTTGAATTTTTTTCATATATAAGGCGCACCGGACCATAAGGCGCATTAAGCAAAACAAAACAGTCAGCTCTGACTGGTCAATACATCCTTTACTTATCAGGAACTAGAAAGCACTCGTTGAGTAGACACGTCCACCAGGGTAGCTAACTTCCCCTATCTGCACTTGATTCTAAATAGAACCTTCTTTGAACTGGGCACTACTACAGCAACAAAAGTGATGTCAAAGTTTTATATTAATGACAACAATTCAAAATCATTCAAATCATCTTAATACAATCACAACCACAGAAACAACAGTAATAGTCTAATAAAACAACGCAATTTGGCACAGCAGATTGTTTCAAAATGTTATACACTAGCACTGTTTTTT
Organism: Philypnodon macrostomus; assembly: GCA_036025475.1. NCBI lineage: Eukaryota > Metazoa > Chordata > Actinopteri > Gobiiformes > Eleotridae > Philypnodon > Philypnodon macrostomus. The sequence continues at coordinate 10,395 of JAVQKC010000952.1, forward strand.
TTTTTTTTACATAAGAGCACTTTCTGTGAAGGACGTGGGATCGAACTCTTACCTGGCTTGTGTTGAGGCATGCCTCTGGGCTAGGATTCCATTCTTTGAAAAAATCCTGGAACCACACAGTGATCCAAATAACTCTCAATCAATTGTTCCTTGCATCATTCCTGACCTTCCCTGAAAATTTCCTCCAAATCTGTTCAGTAGTTTTTGAGTAAAGTAAAGACAGATAAACAGACAGACAAATGCTACCAGAAACATGACCTTCTTGGCGGAGGTAATGGATAAATGATAGAAAATGTAAACACAGTCTATAAAGAAACAATTACATTTTTAGTAGTACTACAAACTAGACATTGTATGGTGATGTTATGATTATTATTTTTTGTGTCCAATTTACTTCCCCACAAGGAACGCTGATTTTATATTTTTGGCCCTAGTCCAGCAAGCACTGATACCACAGTCATAGGAGGAGGGTGTGTATGAGCCTTCAGACTCATGCTGTGATTAGTGGCTCAAGAATTACTAACAAAACCCTCTGTCAGGACCCTCTGAACATCATTTGTATTGGTTTTATGAGAATACATCAGGTGCATTTTTTCACAAGAGGGAGGGAGAGACATAGGCCCCAGTGAGAAAAGTGGTAGGGAAACGTTTGTGTTCAGATTTTTGTTTTTGTCTGTTTGTGTCGAGTCACGAGATGACTTCACAAGTCCAAGTCATCAGTTTAAAGTTGAGTCAGTGTTCTGGTGTGTGAGAGTCACGAGTCTCAAAAAATGAGTGTAATGACTGACCTCATATCTCCATTTCTAGAAGGACACATTGAAGACAAGATAGTAGAAGATCTCTGACCCAGTCATGCGTAATGCAATGCCTCTTCACACATGCAAGGATCTGTAAGCATGTCTTAGAAAGCAATGAAAGATTCATGCACTGCCTTCCAAGTCAAGACTGGGCTGAGACAGTATTAGCCAAGAGCAAGAATCTCACTGTATACAGTACATTAAAGACCTATACAATATATTACAAAATCCTTACTTTATTTACAGTGTACAGTTTGTCTCTCCAGATGAGGGTCCAAGTACATAGAAGCACCAATGTACAACAACTCCTCACTGCAGTTTTAAAATGTAGTCAAGACAACACGATAGCACGAACTGAGAACCAGTCAAGGATTGTTAACTGTAAAAATTCACACAAATATTCTGTTGTCTCAAAACCAAATCATCAGTTAACTTTACACTAGGGTTGGGCGATATGGTTCAAATATAATATTGTGATTTTATTAATATCAAGATCACAATTTGGATTTTATCACGATTTGTGTGTTTTTGAGAAGATTACTGCCTCATAAAACCCATTAAACTACAATCTCTAATCCAATTTTCCGCATAAAATTTAACTAATATGAAACAGGTGAACCTTAAAGTGGAGCTAACCCCCCTGTAAGAGGCTAACTCCGCCTCCAGACAATTTTTTCAAAAAATCCACAAAAATGGGCAGGGCTGAAGACACAGAGGGGTACGTCCAAGTGTGCGGGGGATGAGCGGGGGGTTAGGCGGAGGTGTGGTTCGCTACTGACAGAGTGACAGTGACAGCTAGCATAATTCGAAAGATGGAGAGTGACCAGAGTG
>JAVQKC010000955.1:0-12764 GCA_036025475.1 Philypnodon macrostomus
AAGGGGTTAATTTGTACTTAATTAATGCTAATTAGGAGCTAATTCACCACTAACTAACATGCTTATTAGCACTTAGTTAGTGGTTAATAAGTGCATCCTAAAATAAAGTGTTACCTTATGTTTTTATGTATTTGTTTGTTTTTTGGTTTGGACATGTGCACATAATTTTATATATCTTATTGGTATTGTGCTATGAAATATAACAGATTTTACATTCAAAGGATACTTTTCAACATTTACTTTTTAGACTACTGCTTCTACTTCAGTAATGTGAATGTGAACTTCAGTACACATTTTGACAGCTCTACCAGCCTTTGCCTTTAGAGAGATAGCTGCGTCATCTTGTCTGGCTTTCACACTTGCCTGACGAAATTTGACGCATAGCAGCTATTGAGAATACCATGTCGTGCATCACTAATAATTTAATTTGCCTTTATTTCCATTGAGAGACAGCTCCAGATGAATCATGACAGCTCTGTGGGAGGATGAGAGGAGGCACGTGGGGGAAATGTAAAAATTTGGGGACAGGTTGGATGTGCAGGTCACCCGAGTATAATGAGAATTAAGTAGGTAAAGTCTGGAGAGAGCCGAGAGAATGTCAAATGTAGGAGTGAGCAGGATAAGGTATACGTGCGTCGAAAGCATCAGATGAGATACATTTTTAAGGGCGCCAACTGTTTCCAAGGGCTGAATGCAAACTAGAAAACCAAAAGAGAGATACTTGACACAGTGAAACTTCTGACTGTGAGCGAAGCATCAACACAGGCCCTTGGCAAATGTTCTCCGCTGGGTTTTGACTCAGCACCGAACAATGGCCGGCTCTCAAGAAATGTGAACACAATATAAACAACCTGACTCCATGAAGCTGTTGTCAAACTTGATATGAATGAGCAGTATAGCTGAGACTGGTTTATCTACATAAGATTTAACCAGAAAATGCAGTTGCTTTAGCTTAGCTTGGTACATCTGGTTTGGAAAGCCATTATACTGCAGTCTACCACTCAAGACAATGTTTTTTTTGGCTCATAGTGAGAAATGTATTATATCATATATTATATTATTGTGACACAGGGACTGCAGATGGAAACTAGCTGTTTAGCTATAATCTGGTGCATTACATCTCTGTTTTATGAGCATAATGTCTCTGTACATTGTCTCTTCAAATAAAGACTAAATACAAAAAACAACAACTTTAAATACTGTACATGCTTAATAGAGTATGTGAGACATTAATTTTTCTGCAGAAACTAAATGGATCAGGCCAGTTGACCAAAATGAGCCTGCTAATGTTGGAAGGGTCAGGTGTACTTTGAGTTCTACTGTGATTAAAATTATGGTTAATTATTCCTCACAAGATAATAATTGGAAACTCACATAATCAACTAATTAATTACATAGCTGTACAAACACTATAATTTAACACCCATTTGGGTAAAATATTACTTCTATGCACTACTCCATTTCTTCTTCAAAATGTTTAAAAATGCTATTTGCAGAAGTTAGCATCAATAAAAAGCACTACAAATAAATGTGCCTTGATGTGACCCAGAGGCATGCTTTGAACAGAGCTCACCTTGGTGCTGGAGTTTGTCTGTAATGAGTACCTTACCTACAGCACACTCCTCAAACCCAGAACGTATTTATGCAGCTCCTGCTGAAAAGTGTCATAGTCTAGAGCAATGGGGAGGGTAAAGGCAGGTGGCAGCGCTCTTCAAATCTCACTGCTTTGGGCCCACAGGCAAGTTCACACATACATAAGTGAGCACATCCACAGTCAAGAAATGTAACGGCCCCACCTTCATGTGCCCCAAACACAAATGTACACACCCAAGGGTGACACTACATCAACTAATTTGGTAATCGAATAATCCTTAACTGGAGTATATAGACTCTAAAACATGACATTTGCTGAGAGAGACAGAGCAGTAGTTAAGCCACAATTGTACAAAACATACAGTATATATTTATACACTATATTCTGGATTAAAGATGATGTTAATATGCTCTATCCAGAAGTCTTCAGGTGGTGTAATTAAATGTGTAAATTTGTTAGTTGTACCTACTATCAACTACATAATCAACCAGTTATACGAAATAACGTTATATGAAATAAAATAGTCTGCTGGTCTTTAAAGATTACGCCTATGTGCACAGTGTTAAATAGGCAACCATACTGTCTTCGCTGGTACAGACAAAAGGACTCTCACCACTCATACTATCTTCCAGGCTTTTACTGTATATAACATTTAAGCGTCTGATTGACAGGTGTGCTGGAAATACATGTGAGAGAATGGTGGAGAGGTGGAGAGGTGTGGACGTGTGGAGGAGAATGTTGATATCAGAGCCCAGAGGATAACTTCATGTCCTTTTCACAGCATTGGTGGGGCTGTCACATTTGAGGCTATGTTGCTGAAGGCACCAGGGGTACGTGGAAAAGTAAATGTATCAAAATTTTAAATCACCATTATACATGTGACTCAATTGAATAGCTAAATCCATTGACAGTTAAGTCTTCGTGTTATGTTGGGGGAACAACTTGAACATTGACAAGACACAGACATACAGACAAACAATCATTCACTCAAATTACACAAATTCTCACAACACATGTCTTTGGACAGTGTGAGGAAGTGGGAGGGTTAGGATTACCTTTGGCTATGGCTGCTATCATAAACAAATAATAAATTAAGACACTGCCAAAGAATAACATACTATGCCAGTAACAGGTATCTTACAAGAGAAACCAGTTAAGAGATTTGACATCAAGCAGTTTCCCTGCAGCTTCATACATTCCATTAGCTAAGGATTAAAAATACTGCCAAACGAGCTCCCTGTACAATGTGGCTTCAAACGAAATAGAATTTGTGCAGTTCTGTTAACAATATGCTCTTCAGGCAATCTCTAACTTTAGCGTTTCCTTTTGCTTAAAATGCCAAGCTATTTATAACAAAATGTCTGCAAATCTTCTTCTAAATGATTGCTTTGTGAAAGGTGTCAGTGGCCTTATGGGAAGGATTTTAATGAACTGTTATGAAGCCACATAATATTATAGTATTTTATGCTTTTTTTAAGTTGATGGGTGTTTTTTGTCTTGATAGCAAGATGGTTGGTTTTTGCGAACATTTTTAAGAATGATCAGATGAGCCATAATATTTAGATTTTGATGTTTACAAACCCACCTAGATTGAGAAAATTTTAAAAGAATTTTCAGATAGCTCCAAAGATAATCACTTTAGCCACAAGGTGTGTATACAAAACCATTAATTACAATTGTGTGAGGGGCTTTGTTGCTCCTTTGATGGAGCATTCACCCCTTTTCTAAAAAGACTCTGAGTTCATGGTGCACTATAATGTTACCATTCTAAGATAAGGTCAATGCTTTGGTAGACCTATGCATTCTCTGAGCTCCTTGGTTGTTACTGAGTGTAAGAATACAATGCTATACCTAAAATCAGTGATAAATCCTCCAATGTTTTGATAGTTGGTATCTACAAACTGTTACCTGAATGGACAAGAATCGTTTTATGGCCGTGTTATTTGCAGCCCGTCAGTCCCAACAACCGTACAAATCCACACCACCTTCTCTCCATCACATTCACTACGGATCCATCCTTGTCTTGGCGCCTTTCCACTTGCTGTTCCTGCTTCTGGCCTTAACAAACAACTCAGCACAAATACAATCTGATTGAAGAGGGAATACATCCATCATGCCCTCCTTTCTCCCCTCAAAGGTCAAAAGCACCGGAGAACATGAAAGCCTGTCCGGCGCCCTATGTATTTTTACATTCTTGGTTTGTGTGTGTGTGGTATTGTCAGGTTAAAAGGCCCTCCAAGTCTTTCTGTGAAGGTTCGAACAATAGCCTCGCCTGTCTCGCCACTCGGTGAAAACAAGTGGTGTCTTCTATGCTTTACCATTCGAAAACAAACAGTCATGTGACAAGAGAAGCCCACAAAAACCACTCTGTTGAAGCCCCTCTAGCACTCGTTATTAGCTTCTCAGTGTTCACCATTGTTTCAGAAGTCCATCTTGGCACCCTATAGGTTTATTCATTCACCTTCTTCCGTTTTTCTGACTGGAATCTATCCCAGCAACTATAGGCCTTATGTGGGATACACCTTGGACAATGGCCAGATAGTTGCAGGGCTGACCCAGAGACATACAGTGACAGACCATTCACTTTCACATTCATTCACGAGGCAATTTACCAACCAATTCTCTTCTAATTCTTCTCTGCGGGAGGACTCAACTTGTTGTCAGTGGCACAGTAAACAATGCCTAATGGGTTCGGGCAATTTTTTACACTCTAGTCTGCAATTCCTTTCTTCATTTTCTGTGTTATCGCCGCTCCGCCTTCTTCCCCTTGGTTCAACCCAAGCTTAATTTGAATTACTGTCCACGTGCAATGCCTAATACATAATACATAATACATAGTACATAGACAAGCCTTCTTTTATCATTTAAATCACAAATCTTCCTAGATAACACACAACTACTGTATCTCCATCCTTCCATCTGAGCTGTCCCCCGACTTTGTGTCTTCTAACATTGGCTCCGAACAGTCCTTGCTTAGGGGGCTACATAATTGGAAGTGACAGAAAAAAATGAAATAAAAAAATAAAGTAGGATGTGACGCACACAAGCAAATGCATTTAGACACATGAGCGAACTCAGGATCTACACAAGGACTCATGAGCAAACATAACATTAAACAGGTCCGATATGCAGCAGGGGAGTCGAAACAGGCACAGCCTTTAGACGCATTATCAACCAATAAATCACTTACAAGAGTTTAATCTTCATTTCATTAGGGACACACACAAATTGCATATGTCAGATTGACTTTTTTTCTAGACTAGACCCTAAATGTAAATGAATGTAATAGAACTTCTGAGATTATTTTAAAGTTAAGATAATAAGAGTACATCAGGTCTCAGGTAAAACAACTAGTCTAAATATGTTCGATACTGTTATTCAGATTTGGCCAAAAAGAACAGTACCATAGATAGATTATTATGAATGTGGAATGAATGAATGGAATGAATGTGGCCAGGTCGCCATTGTAACTGAGAACTGGTTCTCAATTGGCTTACCTGGTTAAATAAAGAATAAATATTAAATAATAAAAAAAATATTAAATTAGGATTCTGGAAATTTCTGCTGCTGTTGAATTTCAAGGTGTTGATTTTGAATAGCATATTCTTGACATACAATGTGGCCAAGTGTTCACTGGAATTGCCGTGTTTGGTGCCCTCTTCAGATCTGATATTACAGCCGAGATTAGCAGCATTCAGCCTCCCACAGTAGCTGATATCACATCCACTTTGTTTTCGCCATCACCTACATATTGTACCAAAACATCGCCGTACAGCCACCCTTAGAGACTGTGAACATACATCACACATCGAGCTAAACAAATTACTTTTCCTCATTTGCTGCTTGTGTCGAGTGTTTTCTCTCTGACACGGTTTTAATTAAAAACTAATCTTCGAAATTAATCCTTTTTATTTTGTAATCTCAAGGGCATCTCCTTTATGAAAAATTAAATACATTGGAGGTGCTGACAACAACGTGTGTGGTAATCTATTGACATCAGCTGTAAATCAGAGTGACACTTTGGGGCAGTGTAGATAAGGGCTGTCACTCAATTGGTATAGTCATTTCTGTGGATTTAAAGGGCCCCTATTGTGCTCAATCTACTTTTTTAAGCGCTCTGCTTAGTTAGTTAATGAAAAACATACCCAGAGTTGTATTTTGCAACATTTGGGTAATCCTGTATGCTGAGGTCCTGACTTTCTAAGTAGGTAAGAACATTTGGTTTACAAACAAATAAATTCAGAAACTCATAAAATGGACTATTCTATAATAAAAAGTAAAGTAGTTTGTAGAGGCCAGGGGAGGGACTACAGAAAAACTATTGGACAAAGTGGTAAGCCATAATGTCTGATCTGATGTTGTTGGAGAGACAACGGACCACAAACATTTAGACCAGATTTCAACTAGCAGCTTCTGTAAAACGTAATTAGTGACAATGTTTAATTTCCTTTCTCATTGACTATAGAAAGTTAGAGCCTTTTCTATTCTTGTGGTTTCGTAGCCCCACTGGTTCTGTATTGAATCTTGCCGTGAAGCCGAACAATGAATGGCTAGACGACAAGCTACATCAATAAAATTACCAAAAGAACGTTAAAGTATTACATTCGACGGCTGAACGAATCAGTTCAGAAATCAAATCTCCATCTTATTGTGTTATTGGTGAGTCACAATTTCTATTTCTGTCTACATGGTGAGCTGGTTCTGAAGGCAGTTTTGACAGTGCTGGTAGGAATCCATCAAATCAAGTCCAATATGTAAATCCCAGGCCTACATTAAAAGCACGGGCTAAGATTAAGTATGCATTTCCATCATCTGAATGTGATAGATTTGGGTTATGTGATCATATTTGGCTGGCAGCTTCATACAGAGGCTGACCGAAGACAGAAAAGGAGAGAAAGTTGTTCTTTTTCTTTTTGGTTTGTAACTAGATCAGTATTTAAAGTTTCCTTAGTCTGAAAATGCCATTCTATTCTGTCAAATTGCTTTTAAATGAACTAGATAATGAATCAAATCTATGTAATGTATTTCTATTTGAATCCTAAGCCCTGATTGAATGCAATTTTTTTGTATTAGTATTTCTGTAGTAGACTGCAAGTATGTTGTACAGCACACCTGCCAGTCCATGCATTAAAGGATAGTGTCAAAATCTCTGTATTCCCCATACATTGTATGTCAAAGCACACAGATGGCTTCCCTATGATAAAAAGGCATAGCAATAGAAACCTATGCTTTATGTCCTTGAGAAAGCCCTTTCACTTGAAGAATTTTACGATGTATTTTCATTCATTCACAGACATATCTCAAAGTCTGCATTACTTTTTTTATGTTTCACAATTCCACAATTCAAGATCATAATCATAATTTTTTACTTTTGGCAGGTTCAAAGTACAAGAATAGACAACAAACATAATCTTAGAGCAGAGTTTCATAACAGAGAGGTTGCATGCAATTTCAATATAGATTATAATAAAAAAAATACATTCGCCAAAGCATACAAATTACTCTAAAAAATATTTCTGATTCAAATTACAATAACAACATTGTTTTTTGCCAAAGCATTAAGAATTGACTGCATTAGCTTCAGTAAAACACCGTGCTTACATTTACTGGGGCTTCAAGTGAGTATTAAACCACTAAAGGGAGTCTACAACCATGCACTTAAACACAAATAAAACAGAAAGAATAAGAAAAGACAACATCTTAACAAGCCCTTGGTATGGCACACACAGACCACCACACAGCCTCTGCTCTGAAACATTATCAGATGTATTAGATGTGGGACAATCTCTCTCTGTCCGTACTGATGTTATCTACAGAGGAGTGCTGTACTCCTGCTCTTAACATGGCCCGGGACATTCAGCTCAAGGCTCCAACATTATTTCTCAATGGTTCTGACACAGTACCCGTCTCATCGCCTGTTCCCATAATCCCGGCTATCTCCACCTGATTTGTCTTTGTCTGCTCCCTATTGCTTTTCCTTGAGACTTTAAATCGTACACATTTTTTGGTCGGGCCTTATTTTCTCTTTAGCTTCACATTTTTATACATTTTTGGTGTAATTTACATTTTCATCTGGTCCCTGTCCTACCCAATTCAGTTTCCTTCTCCCACATGTAAATCACATATATTTCCTCTGAAGTCCTTTTTACTGCAGTAGGGTACAGGTTGGGTCAAAGTAGGTAAGAATTTACCAAAAAGGATCCAAATCATGGGTCGATTGGAAGATTTTAAAAAATGTATAAAAAGTATTGTTATGCAAAATTAATTGGTGTCTCACTGCTAGCTAAGCCATCCTTTTTTTGTCTAAGGTTGTAATAGAGTCTAATTGTAACTAAGCTCAACACACAGTTTAACATATATCTTCAGCAGGGATGAAAGTGCCACATCACTGATCGGAGGAGCTTTAGTGTTTCTTTTAATGGGGGCTGTGCTTCTTAATAGCGTGGCTTTCTTTTATCTGATCCCACAACAAAACCAGGGTCTGTCGGGTCGGACAGACCTACTTTGTGACAATTGCTTATCTGATGGGGAAGCCGTGTCGAGCGGCCCACACACTCGAGAAAGATTACTCACTTATCTGATGGAGACTTCACAAAACTAAAGCACAGTTAGTGACGAGATGAAAGTTAGGGACTTCAGTGTTGACTCTCAAAGTTCACTTAGAACGTTTGTGTTTGAATATGCTCAAACACTCTATATATGTTTGTCAGGTGTCTTCATAACTTCAATAAAAATCAAAATCATTTGTTTTTCCTTATCTGTTGACATTATTAAGCACCTCTGTGCATCTCACGAATGGCCATTTCAGATCAGATATCTTCACTCTATATGCAAATAAACGGACTTATCTGACCCATCTAAAACAATGTTCCAGTCCATTTCATCTTCACTTAAACAAGTGCGGTAAAAAGGAGAAACTTAATTAATTGGGGCGCAAGTATTGGAAAAAGTTTTAATCTCGAACTCAATGGTCGGGGGTGAGACCCTGTCTTCAGTACGTCTCTGTAGAGGCACCATCCACACGAAACATTTACATTTTAGTGCTATAGTTAGTAAAAGATAAAACTATAAACAGCTCTCTAGATTTGGCAAGAATGATATATTTTACAATTAAATGTAATGGTATATTGGTATACATTATTATAGAATAAGACTGAGACACTTACTGTGGTCATGCCGTTGATCTGATCCAGAGTCAGTTTGAGAAGCTCCTCGTCCCCACTCTCTGCCATCAGTTTCAGGGCGGACTGCTGGAGGCTGGGCTGCTGGAGCAACAGTGTGGCTATGCTTTTGAGACACTGGCAACAATAAAGGAAGGACAATAGAGAGTACAGATGAAGACATAGATATGTGGCCAAAGAGATAAAACAAAATGCATCAGATAAACACCAAAGTGGGATGAAATAGAAAAACAGGAACCCAGAGAAAAGTGGAGGGGACCAAAGGAGGATGAGGCGAGGGGTCAATACAAGTAAGGAACTGTGCTGTTAATCTATATACACACACACAGCCACACAATACTATGAGAAAACAACGACACATGCAACCGACAAACACACCGAGGAATCCTGTAAAACATGGATATCACAATGCAATCTGACTCCCCCATGCGCTACCGGTTTCATTCCAGCAGATTCAAATTAAAGCTGTTCAAGGCAGAGTAAAGGGCCTTCTTCCCACCCCTGCCACCCCCCACCCTCAACCCCCACTACACTAATATTAGACAGCCGCACTGACACTAGCCCCATTCACGCTGAATAGCATTAACACTAAACTAATATCACAGTCAGCCGCTGCTAGACATACAGAATGTCATTAAGCTGTACCATGTCCGGAGTGCTCAGTGGGGCATGAATAGCATTAGGGGGCCGTCGGATATCAAAGAGTGGCTAGTGCCTATATACTGTACTGTACATGGCAAAAAGCATGTCGCTGTGGGTAAAATGCCTAATGGTGTTAGACTTCTATTTTAAAATACAGACGACCGCATGCAGCTCAGTGCCCGCAGTAGCACATTTTTCACACCAAACATGACAACCGAGGTGTAATATCCTGAAGCCAAAATGGGATGACTATAGACATGAACAGAGTCAGGTATGGTTTATAATAAAACGAGTTTTGCCAAAAATGAAGGGAAAGTGTACAAAGCAGTTAAGAGACCAACAATGTTGTATGGTTTAAAGGCAGAGGCTTGGAGTTAAAGAGCAGAGGAAGAGGAAGACCAAGGAGGTTTATGTAGTGAAAGAGGACATAAAGTTAGTGTGAGAGAAGATGATTGGGTTAAATGAAGTCAGATGAGTCACTGTAGCAACAAAAGGAATTATTAGACACACACACTTACCTGGGCTGGGAGCTTGTGCTTGGTGTTATAGAGAGATCTCACCATGACGACAACCTGCTGACCAAGGTCTACTGTGCCCTCTGGCCCCTGACAGCGGTTCAAGAGGGCGGAGGTCAGCACCACCCAAGGGTTACGGTCTGTTGTCGCTCTGGAGAAATGAAAGGTGACAGAGATGTGGTCGGTGTGAGTTCAAGTGAGCTCAGCTTTCACCTACACTTAAACAAACAACATTTCTGCTCTTCTGCAAGAGCTTGATAAATATATTTCACATGTCAATTTGTACCATCTCAAGCAATAATTGTTTTTATTATTATTGATGTCCTATGCCACTGTTTTTGCAACTGTTTTTGCAAAGAGTGGTAGAGAATTGATTTCTTGCCAATACCAAGAACAAATATGGTGGACATAATAACTTATAAAGATCTCAGTGGCATTTTGATTGTTTTTTTTGTTTGTTTAATAAACTTACTGATGGAGACAGTTTTGTCCCTATTGATTTTAAAACCAACACTGTATGCAACTTGCTCAAAAATGGGTATTGAAAATCATTTTAGAAACTATTTTTAATTAAATTGAGAATTGATGAGGCTATGTGAGTTTGTATTTGTCTTCTTGTGGTTGTTGCTGCTGTTTTATGATTAGTTCAATGTCCAGTCAAGAGTATTTCACTTTCATATTTGTTCTGCTCTCCTAATTCTTCCAATTGTATTGAATAGAAAAGGCTAAGGGTTCCATTAGGTTCTACAAATAAAAGGAAAAGCTAAAGCTAACATCAAAACAGATTTGACAGATTTGCTGATGTACCGATGACATCTCATAAAGCCATGAGAAGCAGAGATGTTTGCCCACAAGAGCCCTGCAGTTAATAACTCACACCTACATCCTTGGTTCTCTCGGTGCGTCTGCTAACACCAGGGACAGCTCGAAGCGGTGGCAAGTGTCAGTCTGTTTACACACTTCTTTATGAGCTCCTCCAGACCTTTGTTAGCATATCTACGCTAACTGATTAACCTCTGCCAATGCTGTGAAATGTCATTGCAACAAAGCAATAAGCAAATCATCATCTGAGGTCATACAATCATGTGTGTTCAGTATTTTTAAAGTGGAAGGGTAAGCTATGAGCATGACAAGGTCACAATGGCTCAAGATATTTTTTCCTAAGATATGTATTTTAATCAATTAGCACCACAACCAAGGTTAAAATATACACTCTACTAAATACCCATCTAGTTATTAATACATCAGTCAAAAGGAGGAGGGGTAGTCTGTTAATTATATCCTAGCTGACTGATAGATCAAATGATGCAAGTGATATATTTGATTAATTATTGGTTATTATTATTCACTTTGCATTGGTGTATCAAAGCCTAGTCTATCTTGCAACACTTTGGGGCTGGTCCAAGGTTTGTGCCTTTAATTTCCAGCAGCACCCGGCCAAATATCAATTCTCTAACAGTGGGGCACTTCAATGTATCTCGGTAACCTTAGTAATTAATTTGATCTTTTGAATCTTTGTAGATAATGAGCTGGGAGAAGGACATTTACTGGATGCTTTGCTAATTAGCATGGGGTGACAATAACAAAAGCTTTATAGTAACTAGTTTGGAAGCACAGACAAATATTGAATGTTTAGCTCTACTAAATATCAGACATGGTTTAAAGTGAGCAATGTCCTGCTTCCTGTTTTAGTTTGTACGGTGCTTTTGTGTGCATTTCATTGTTTATTTTGCAAAATGTTGTCATGTTATAATGGAATAAACTGTTGTTTATGCAGTTCTTTAGCCATACTATCCATAATATACATTGGACGGTAATATATAGCCCTTACCAGTAAGCTGTGGTGTGATGAGATGTATTTTAAAATATATTTAAAAACCTATGCTTTCTCTATACAATCAGCAATTCAGTACTGACAAACTAATGCCAATGAATCTTACTGTGTAAGAGCCCAGAGCTAATGGGTTAGTTGACCAGAAGCTTGTACATGTTGGTTGGTTGTTTTGAGCTGATTGTTTTGAGCAGCCTTTGTACACTCAGATCTGCACAAAATAAAAAGGCACCATGTTTTTATTTCATCTAAATTTAGACATAGAATTATTTAAGGCTACATCATGTAATCCACCAAACATCTCAAACGAAGATGAGATGAGGGTAAAGTGAGGAGACGACATCTGAGGTGACTGTGCTCTTTGTTGAGCCCACACGACAGTATAATAAGCAGATGGCAATATGTTGATAAAGCCTGCCTGAGAGAAATGCAATGTTTAAAGCTCAGATTAGCACTGCTTAAGTGTGTCTTAAAGTGGCTCTCAGTTATATCATAAGTGTGTCGCATGTGTGATTGAAGTGTGTGGGTTGAGCCTTCAAATGTGAAGAAGGTTCAAAGAAAAAGGTGAAGATGTTGGGGAGAAGACAGCAGGACCCCCAGAGTACAGATCGGATGTTCCTGATGAGACACTTCACATCAGAACACAGGGAGCTCTTGTCTGTTTTTGGCTGATTCAGAGTGGAGAGGAACTCTAAAGGGGGGCTGCCTCAAATCTGTAACTTGATTAACCTTAACTTCTTGTAAAAGGAAACATGCGATGCATAACTTTTCTATGTAAAGTCAAAAAGTTGAAACATTGATTACATTTGTGTAGGGTAGACAATCTCAGTAACAAAGTGGCAGGTTTGTAGAAGGAATGGCCAAACCACATAATGCATTACTAGACTTAACAAGGCCTGTGCTGTCGTCCCGACAGCAAAGTGTATATCGGCGAAAACGACCCCATACGTCTGCCCCGTACGTCTGCCCCGTACGTCTGCCCCGTATGTCTGCCCCATACG
>JAVQKC010000958.1:0-10624 GCA_036025475.1 Philypnodon macrostomus
CACTATCCCTCCTCTGTACATGTCCCATATATTCACTATCCCTCCTCTGTACACGTCCCATATATTCACTATCCCTCCTCTGTACACGTCCCATATATTCACTATCCCTCCTCTGTACATGTCTTATACCATTTGATTGAACTCAATTGCTCTGTGATTGAAAACCTATTAAAAACATAATGATAGCAGTTTTTGAATAACATCAATTAATCGTCCTTATTTCAATCTCCTTATGAATAAATGCATTAATTCATTGACTTTCGCAAGATACTTTTAATGGAATATTGAACGAAAGGGGCCACATATTGTGCTGTGTCTTTTTATTGCATTGAAAACATCGTCCACTTGAAGACATTGGGCAATATTGATTTGGGCCATTTTGGGAAAAGCAATATAGTCTTATCTAAAACATGCACAACAAGCTAAACCTTCAGCTCGATCCTGATCAAGATGCTGATCCAACATCGGTCAAATTTCAATGCAGCAATAAAGAATATCTCAACCCTTACTTATGTGTGTTTTCACACTGGCTCTGTTTAGATCGACCCAAAGGGACTTACAACCCGAGTGTGGTGCGCTTGGGTGAACTTAACAGCCGTACTTAGGTGCAGATTTATTATTTTATATAATATATATAAACTCTGATCTGATGTTGCTGTAGAGTCCAGGGGAGGGACTAAAGTCAAACTCAACTACTATTGGTCAAAGTAGTAATCCACAAACTCTGATCTGATGTTGCTGTAGAGTCCAGGGGAGGGACTAAAGTGAAGAAAATTTGAGTCTAGGAAACTATTGCTTTTAATCAATTTCTTCACTATTTCTCCTCGTCTGATTTTGTTTTAGTAACAGGGTCCTTTTGAATACTACTATGATTGAGTTTTTTTCTCTGAGCATGTGCAGTACAAGATGTTCCTTCAGGTTTGATACAAAGGTATATTGATGCAGTCTTCTTAATTTATTCCATCTGTCTGTTTTATTGGAAAGTGCTCATAATGGAACTGGAGGCAATATCTGTCGTCTTTGTAATACAGGCTTGAGAGTACCAATGTAGCAAGGGCCATTTGGATTCTGTAATGCATAAGTCGTTTACCAATCTATAATATTTTTACGTCAATGGTTCACATCTGCTCGGACTTTTGCGTACAATTTTGCTTTGATCATTTTATGACATTTATGACAATTGATTGGTATGGCAAAGAATCATATTATCACAATTGTATTATAAACAATGTCGTCTCAAATGTCAAATTAAAGCTGCACTACCTGATTTTTTGAAGCAAATATAATAACTCGGTCAACAGTACAGTTTAACAGAAGTGGTCCGAGGGTGTTTTTTAGAGCGAGGGAAGGAAATGTTTATCCAATCGCATGCTTCCAAACGGGACAGGAGCTCTCTGATTGGTCGATACACCCATTATCTATTCAGAACTAGACTATCAGGAACAATGTGAGGGAGCTGATGTTTTATTTCAAAATTCACCGTTTATTCACAGATATTTGAATTTTTTAGTTGAATGTTATTGTCACACTGTGAACACCTGGCCAGCCAGACTCTCCACCTATATTCTATAAACAACAAACAGGCTGGGAACGCTCCCATAGAGCAGGACTTCCTAAAGTTTACTCGGGACCAAACCATTCACAGCCGAGTATCTGCTGTGGGGCGGGCTTTATGTGAAGTCAAGAAGTTTTAGCAAGAAGCCAAACTAATTTAGTGACTTATTCTGGGCAATCTCTCATCTTCCAAACTGCATTAGGTATCATGTTCAAGTCGTACTTCCATATTTATGACATGTTTTGATCCTTGTGGAGCACATAACAAACCTCAGTCAGACCAATGTTGTCGTTCGTCAGCCTCGGGGGAATTGAAGTCCAGCCCGGTATGGATGACCATACACCATTTACGCCAACATTAAACAAGGAAGGGTTTGCTTTATATTCGTGCAGTCATTAGGAGCTGGGCTTACACAGTGCAGTGATTTGGTGATACATCTGATTGAGAGTTGATCACTTATTTACGTTCTGGTTATCTATCTTTATGTGTGTCAAGCTACTGTACTGATATGAGCTCATCACTCTCTTTAGGGGACATGCTGAAAAACGAGAGAGATGTATCTATGACGAGACTGGCAGAACTGTGATCAGAGCTGGTGAGTATTTAAACTTTCCTGTTAAAGCCCAAATTAATAGAATGATTGCACACTGTATGTCTTCCAGGTACATCTTCACTGACTGCATCTGAAAAAAGAACATTCCTCAACTATTGAAGCAGCTCCTCTGGGCTGCTCCTACAGTCATGTGTTATGCCTTTGTCCCTCACTCGTGAAGTTGTACAGAGCCTCCACATTATATTATAGTTTCTACCACTTTCCTGACACACTGAGATTCTGTGGATACATTAGAGAAGAGCTCAGTAGCTCTGGATCGGTCACCTCTCCACAGTGCTTTCAATCATTACTGTTGTACACATTAAACATGACATTTAACGCTCAATATTTTACTGTATGTGTACATCTCTGTCTTGTAAATACAATGATTTCCTTTGTTTTTACTATTTAGTAATCCAGAGGTTTTAATGACAAAGGTAGTAGAAACAGTAGAAATGAAGAATAATTACAGTAGCAAAGAATCTTTACCTTTACCTGCGAACTATGACCTTTACAGTAGGTAAGATCAACAAAACAAGATGCACACATTTTACAGTCCATTTGGATACATTTAGATCACCATTTCACAAGCTCCCACTTTGACTCAATTTCAAACACTCTGATTGGACACGTGATTAGACCAAACCATTTGTGCTGTTTTTTTGTTGTGTTGGCAGATCATCATAGCTTCATATCATGATACGATATTTTATTGCCATATCGCCCACCCCTATGTGAGAATACTATGTTTAAGCCGGTGACCTTCACAAAGCTGATCAGAGGTGACTGTGCCACTTTAAGTCCCTCTAAGGACATAGAGATGGAGATAGAGATGGATGGGTGAGTAAATAATAGAGGAGAAGGGAAATAGGATTGAAAGGACTATGTTTATTAATGGATGGGCTG
This sequence comes from Philypnodon macrostomus, assembly GCA_036025475.1. Taxonomy (NCBI): domain Eukaryota; kingdom Metazoa; phylum Chordata; class Actinopteri; order Gobiiformes; family Eleotridae; genus Philypnodon; species Philypnodon macrostomus. The sequence continues at coordinate 3,054 of JAVQKC010000958.1, forward strand.
CACAAAAACACATGGATTCAAGTCTTTAGGTTAGAAGAGACATCATGTGATTCGCAAATTATAATAATAATAATAATAATAATAATAGATTTTTATTTATAACACTCTTTTCATCCCACTGAATTTGAAAAACAATTAAAAGTAAGCACTTAAACAGGTAAAATTCAAAATATTCAAAGGAACTTTGAAGAGTCCAGGCTCTGCATTGTTCTCAGCTGGACAGGGAGGCAGTTCCAGGGCCTCGTGCAGCTGAACAAAAGGCTCTGTCCCCCATGGTATGGTGCCTGGTGGGTGGAACCTGGAGGAGCATGCTGCCTGATGATCTGAGGGTGCGGGTAGATGTTTGAGGAGTGAGAAGTTCTTGTAGATATGGTGATGCTTGACCAGTGATGCATTTATGAGTGAGCAGAAGGATTTTGTATTCGATCCAGGATGAGACAGGGAGCCAGTGCAGTGATTGTTGTAAGTGATGAACAGGATGGGGCCGAGAACCGATCCCTGCGGAACACCATATGTGACAGGGAGCAGCCTGGACTTACGTGCTCCCAGCAGAACACATTCAGTTCTGCCAGACAGGTAAGAGGTGATCCAGAAGGATGGTGTGGACCATTGTGTCGAAGGCTGCCATTAGGTCGAGGCAAATAAACAGAGATGGCCATCCTGCATCAGCTGCCATCAGTAGGTTGTTCCTCACCCTGAGCAGAGTTGTTTACATGCTGTGGGCTGGCAAAAGCCTGACTGGAACTTCTCAAACTTGCTTGAGATGATTCTGCAGTTGCGGGACAACTACCTTCACTAAGACCTTTGACAGGAAGGCATGGTTAGATATAGGCCTGTAACTGACACTTCTGGGTCTAGTGAGGACTTTTAAAGAACAGAACGGCTGACAGCAGCTTTGAGGGAGGGTTGAACTTAACCAGTTTCTAGTGAGAGATTAACTGGGTGATGATTGGGCTCACAATGGGAATGAGTGACTTGTGGAGAGCTGTTGGGATGGAATATAAAAAGCAGGTGGACTACCTCACTCCTTTCTTAGAAATGAATGTAGATAGAGATATAAATATACAGAGGACCATGCTGACAGAGTGGTTCTGCAATTAGCTCCCGGGTACAACGGCTTCCTCCCACTGTCCAAAGACGTGCATGTGTTAGGAGAATTTGTCAATCTAGCAGCCAGCATCTGATATAAATCAGAAAATCACTTGTGGCCCCATAATGTTATATTCTATATATATATATATATTATATATACGGGGAGAAACATGAGAACTCCACACAGAAAGACTTTCTTGCTGTGAGGCAATAGGGATAACCACTGCACCACCAGTGGTGACCACAATGCAGTGCCCTGGGACCCATTTCCAGTCCTTGAGCCTGGACGTTCCTAGCTTGAAGTTTAGTCTATATTGTGCATATTTGGGGTTGATTAGGAAACCAGAGTACCCAGAGAAAACCCAACCAGAAACATACAAACACAGAAACGCCTTGTGTCCCATCCGGGACTTGAACCTTTTCTGCTGTGAGGTGACAGTGCTATCCACCACCAACTATTACCTATTGTGTGTGTTAGCAAATTTCATTTTCTTGAATGTTTGCATTCTACTTAATCACTGCTTCCAGAAATGCTGTGCACAGAGGCTTAGACAGTATTGACTTCTTGCTCCTTGTCCGCCCTTTATCCATCTTCTGCATGTGCGTGTGCGAATGTGTGTGCGTCTGAATGTGCATGTTAATGTGTGTGTAGTAGTGTATAGATTAGATGCATGTGAGCGTTCTTTCAGGCGATCGCTCCATCTTCTCCTCCAGCCCTGTCTCTGTCTGTACATTTAAATCTGCAGGAAATATTACAGTGAAGAATCGCTCGAAGCCACACCATTCTTCATCCAACACCATGACTTCCTACAGACTGTTTTAGAATTCACATAAATCATTTAGAAACACTAATTAGATCTTTTGTTTCAGGATTTGCCCGGAGCACCTGTACATCTCTTCATGATCCTCTGCTCTTCCTTCATACACTAAAAAAAAACTAGGCCTACGCAATGACAAATAATAAAATGGTATAAGTGACTTTTTTGATTGGTCTGAGGTAAAGAATGTTTTTGCCAAAATTCGTTTATATATATTTCTCTAAAACTATTTTGTTCTGCCCGGGGTATTCAGGCCCAGGGGGTAACTTTTTAGGTTTGAAAGTACTTAATTGGGCACAGTATGCGCAAGTTAGAGGCTGTCAAATATAGCATTTCAGTTTCATCTCGTTTGTTCAATTACGAGAGCATTAAATCTGAATCTCAAATTTCAATCCAAAATGGCTGACTTCCTGTTTGTTGTAGGGTGGGGTCATAATAATATTTTATGTTGGGTACACTGTGGAGAATCACTGTACCAAGTTTCATTGCTCTCTGCCAAAGTAAGTATGTCCAGGGTCCCATAGGCGTCATAAACATGGGGGCGCTATAGAGGCAACATAGGTTACCCATACTTACTACGTTATTGTGACACCATGCTAAATACATTGCATGGAATTACATAAATAAAACTAAACACACTACTATTATGCATTATTACCACACTCACCATATTATTACCAAGAACTTCAACCATCAAAATATTTACTTTTACTTTTACAGTTGCTTGTCCTAAAATGTTTGGTATATTACACCAATACTAGGAAAATAAAACAAGATGAACAAATAATTTTTTATCTGATTTAGTTTGTATTATCTTTTCTCTGTCTAGTTCCTGTAAAATATATTCAAATTTTGACCATTGCACCTAATATGAGCTCTGTGTATGATTCCTCAAAACAATTGCAAATCAAAGCAGGCGTCTGCGGCCTTATTTACGTACATCCTTGGAGAACTCATTTACAGACGTGATGCAACACACCGGGAGCGCTCAAAATAAATAGCCTTTCAGTAAATACATAATGAATATGAAGGGATTGCCAACAATAACAAGACTTCATCAAGTGAATCACCCCAGTCTCAGCAACAGACAAATATAAATCTCATTTGGTGTGATGCAAGCGAAGACAACAGTGCGGATCAGGGTTTCACTAGTAAACCGACAGTTGGTGTTTGTTTGAGAGAAAACAGATGTGAAACGGTTACAAAAATGTGTGTGTGCGTCTCCCACTGCACTCGGGTTGTCGGATCTCTCAAAGAAGAGCTTTATTTACCTCTGCGCCCTGCACGTGTGACTGGAATGAAATCAGCAGAGCTCGGTGGAACTAAAAACATCAGCACCTAAGCACAAAGCACAGCGGTGAGTTTAATTTTGACACACTATTTTTAAAAAGCACTTCACACAGTAATACAGTGAGCAGACGTTAGGAGGGGTTGTTTTTAGTGTTTGGGTATCAGTAGACACCCCAAGAGAGGATGGATAGGTTGGAGTTTGGAGTTCCCTCTGAAAGTCCCTCTGAAGACTTTAAAAGTCCCATTTTATGTTTTTTTGCACATTTCACAGTCATACATTTAGGTTACCCTTTTACGTTTCAAAACATCAAACACAATATACAAGCTGTTTTGTGGAGCTTCCATTTTTGACTCAGTAACAAACGCTAAGATTAGACGCCACAGGATCAAACCATTGGTGCCAGTTTTCGGGGGTTTCCAAAAATAAACTCCAACTTTTTACTTCTTCTGGGATACAAAACAAAGCCTTGACACACATCGTCTCCAGTTGGATACAGTATGTTGTTAAACTGTGGTAAACTAGCAAAGTAGGAGGACTTCCTAGGGAGGATTGGTTTGCTACTATTTGTTACATCACTGACAGTTGAATTTTCAGCTCTTGTAAAGAACTATAATCAACATAAAAGATTACTCAAACATGCACAAATGAAACAAAACACAACTGTTAGTATCCATTGAGGTGGAAACAACATTATAACATGGTTAAAAGCTCAGAAAAGTTGATTTTTCACAATTCACACTGAATGGTTCCGTACGGTTTTCCTACGGACTACCATTCACGCAAGTGCAGTCTGTGTGCTGTATGTGTCTGGGCAAACCCTCCACTCGCTGGTGCATGTGGGGCACGGAGCTGCACACTGTGTGTATAAGAAGACTATTTCATACAGCAGCAGCTTCCATATCCGTACCACAGTTAATGTGAATTAGGCTTAAGACTGACCAAGCAGGCATAGTATCTAATGTAATGCAATTGAGCAGTATACTTGAGACTGGACAAAGAAACGTAGATGGGAAATGTCTTCAACTTCACAAAGTCGAGATGACTTCAGAGTGGAAAATTCAGTTAGTACTGCCCCCTCACAGCAAAAAAGTCCCTGGTTCGAGTCCGAATGGGGCCTTTCTGTGTGCAGTTTGCATGCTTTGCTCAGTTCCTGTGTGGGTATATTTTTTTTACATTTTGCTGTTTAAAAATAAGTATTATAATACAAATAAATACAACAAGGCATGTCAGTTTACACATTTTTTGAATTCCATGGCTCACAATTGGGACCTGCTTTTAAATATTATGTGCATGTTATTCTATAGCTTTAGAGTCCTCAGTATAGAGTTTTAGATCCCACATGTTTATTCAAAATGGAGTGTCTGTTTTAAAATGAGGCTAAACATATCAATCATACAAAACAAGAATACCCACCAGGACTCTAATTCTCTAAAAGGACCATTGTCTAAATATAATATTTCTGTAGGGCCAGTCACACCTCATGAACATTACTACAATCAACTACCACTCAATTAAGTTTAGATATGGACTGTACTGTAAGTGAGTGACACTTGAAATTGGTTTGACTAACTTTTGTACCATGTTCTATATCCGTTTATGGACACACCATGAGCACAAACCTCAAGTTACTTTTTACTCTCTATTTTTATCAACCCCTTAATTTAGTTTCGGAGTGAGCAGCCATTAGGAAACAAAACTTGATTTGGTCTAATCGGGCATCAGTAGACGCCCCTGATTTTCCCTCTCCCTGTCTGTCTTTATCTGTGCTGATCCTGTGCCTTTGGGCCACATTCACAGTAAAGTGCCACTTATTAATGTGTTGAAGATAAATGGGATCTGATTTTGGGCCTTGTGTGGGGGGGTATGCGGGGAGATGTTCACCACCGCTACGGGCGAGCAAGTGTCGGCATCAGTCAATACCATCCAGGCAGATGAAAAAGAATGTTTATTCAAAGTCTTTAAAGCTAACTGTGCTACGAGGCTAACTGCTACTGATATAAGTGAAGGCCTTGAAGCTTATCTTATTATTATTTTTGATGCCGTGTTTAGTTTATGGGGTTTATGGGGTTTAGAATGAGGTCAGAATTTAGTAGCTGTGGAGCATATCGTTTGTAAAGTTAGCTTCTGATGTTACTGGAAGATATGTACAGTTAGAAAAGCATTAGTGGAACATGCATTCAGGCTAGAAACAATTCACGTTTCTATCTGTTAAAAGCACCACATACTATACCATATACTGTATTTATTGTTCAATCTTCCCTTGGAACATACTGACAGAGATGTGGCAGCCATTCCACACCTGCAGCCTCTCTGACCCCCACCGAACACCAATCACAAAAAACACATTCATTCATAGGCAAAGTGAGTAAAGTGTCTTGCCCAAGGACAGAACAACACAATGCAAAATTTCTGGCAGTGAATCCTCAGGTTACAGGATGATTGATTTACCACCTACTCACATGACATTTACATTGGCATGATACCCTTTTGGTTGTGTCATAGAATTTGTAACAATACTCATGGCCACACACTCAGATTAACCCCTGCAGCACACAAGTTCATGCACTTTGCAGACAAAAGGGGCAGCAGTTGTTCGGTTGGTTATTCTATAATCAAAAGGTTGGCAGAATCCTGCTTCATACTGTCATGGTGTCCTTGGCAAAACTCTTCACCCACCTTGCCCACAGCACGTATGAATGTGTTAGTGGTGGTTGGAGAGGCTATAAGTGCAATATAGCAGGCTAATCTCCATCATAATACCCAGGGCAACTGTGGTTACAAAAGTAATTTGCCACCACCAGTGTGTGAGTGTGAATGCTTAACACTTCGGAGTCCCAGGACGCCCCGGGGAGTCATTTGAATGTGACGTAAAAACTAGTTTTACTTTTAATAAAAGTTAAATTAGGGGTGTGTGCTCAGTCAGACCCTGACAGGCAGCAGTCCAACCCCTAAATGGAATATGTAATGGCGAGAACAGAGATTGTCTCTAAACTCTAAAATCTTGTGTTGCAATGATAAATCCATTTAGAAAATAGTGATATGATGTAAGCCTGTGCTGCAAGACTGAATTTAAAAATATGTCAAACTCATGCTGTTGTATAGCTGCTAGCCTGTTACCTTTATTCCAGTAATGTGAGCACATTTAGGAGCAGAGCCAGAGCAGTGTGAATCGCCCAGGGCCAAATGAGCGCTAATGAACGCACAATGCTAACGCTACGTTGCATCTCAGCCAATTTCTTATACGGCCACAGTCCAGTAGAGCCGAAAAACAGCCCAGGAGCAAACATGTCCTCCCCAACATCATCTCCTGTCTGCTCTGATCATGCTGCCTGAGTCTGCCACTGTACTATGTTCTTAAGCTTCTACGGAGTTTGTATGATCAGCTTACTCACTCTCTTCACTCAGGCAGGTGAGTATTTGAGAGTACACTGAAGCTTTTTCTGCCCTGGTGCCCACAGAACTGCCCCTAGCTTTAGCAGCACTTAGCATACGCCGCTAAATCACACTGTGCTACAATGCTGTCTCTGGGAATTAGCATCATCTGCAGAAAATGGAATACTAAAGTGAAAGTACTCAAGAAATAAAATACTGACAGGGGTGGAAGACTGATCATAAGATGAGCCACTTTGACAATCTGAAGTGGATATAGAGGGGGCAGTAGGCCCTTTAGAAAAGTTTGTATATCCTCTTCACCCCAGTCTGGGTCAGTGGCTGCATGTGAAGACTGGAGCCAGTGAATTCCCAAAATGAGCTTACAAAAGGAGAGATGTGCGAGGTGACATTTTCCCACCACATTTGGCATTTATGCTAATGTTTCTGCGACGCTAACAAATCCGGTGTAATAAATGAGTGCAGAGCTCCACTGAGGCCCACAGTCCGGTAACTTCATCAGAGCTGCTCCTCAATCATGTGTGGTGTGTTGAGAGTAGCCACTTTACTGTGGTGTAGGGTAGAAGACCTAGTAGGGTATACTTCTAAATAATGCATTTCAAGTTTGACAACCCGTCCACCAGCTGTTCTATATTAAGTTATGAATTTTGTATGGGGGAATGTATGTCATATGACATAATACACTGTATAAGCCTTCATCTAACCAAGTACAACCTCTATTTCCATAAATCTCATATTAAATCTAAACAGGACTAATCCAGGTCTAAAACAAGACTAAACAGGGTCTAAATCAGGTCTAAAACAAGACTCAACAGGGTCTAAATCAGGTCTAAAACAAGACTAAACAGGGTCTAAATCAGGTCTAAAACAAGACTCAACAGGGTCTAAATCAGGTCTAAAACAAGACTCAACAGAGTCTAAATCAGGTCTAAAACAAGACTCAACAGGGTCTAAATCAGGTCTAAAACAAGACTCAACAG
>JAVQKC010000967.1:0-33158 GCA_036025475.1 Philypnodon macrostomus
AAATGAGCTAGAGACTCGCTTCTTTTTTTGACATACTCAGAAATTTATGCCGGGCCGTATTAAATCATCCAACGGGCCGGTTCCGGCCCACGGGCCGTATGTTTGACACCCCTGCTCCAGATAGATTAATGTATTCTGTGTAACTGCCAATGGTGCTGTACATACCAGCCACTTGTCCCGGGCAAAGATGACTGTGTTGAGCATTGACTCGTAGAACAGACAGTAGCCCATCCACTCGGAGATAATAATGTCCACCTTAGACACGGGCAGTTCCACCTCCTCCACCTTGCCCTTGAAGATAGTGATAACTGCAGCACAGAATTTCAGTATTTATTACAGATGGAAATATTAAATGTAGTAAAGATGAATTAATCTACTTTTTTTATGCACAGCTTTGGTGTTTGACCAGTTGAAATTGATAGTGAAATTAGTAAAGATGGTTTCTTTATTGTTTTACCACGTCAGCTTCAAACTAGATCGACCCAATCAGTATGCATCAATATGACACAAGAACAGACAAAACATGAAGGTATAAAGTAATCTAAGGGGAAAAAAACAACAGACAGTGGAATTTACTATGTACATGCTTAGCTTATTGTAATTCAGAAGAGTTTTATTTTTTTTACATAAACTGAAACCACAGCATCAATAAATGGTAATTGCCAGTTGTATATGTACAGTAAATCTATCATCACGAGAAGACATGATTTGTTTATCTGTAAAGCTGTGAACGTTGTGAAGCTGTTCCTTCACATTTGAGGTTCAAGGAGACCCAATGGCAGTCAGCCTCACAGAGCGTATTTTGACTGATTGCACAGATTCTAATTATTAAATTCATTATCAAAGGTGAGCTGCCAGTTCAGAACCAGAACTGTGACTAATGTCTTTGAGTGTGCCAGTAATGATAAGTATGAAGAGCTCTCACACAATTTCAAATCCATCAAGCTGCATTTCACACACAAAGCACACACACAGATTCAGAGAAGAATGAACAGCCGCACTTACCATTGTGCAGGTGATTTGACCTGATAATCTTTTCTGAATATTCAGATATACTTGAACATTCAATCTGTAGGGACAAGAGAAAGATGTGATAATAGCCTTTAGAAATGTGTTATGTGTTGAAATATTAATATTATTTTGCTGTTCACATACAAAACACAAATTCAATCCAACCACTTTAATACATGTGATGTTCCCTTTCATTTTAGAGAGCAGTGCTGCATAAAGATGAATACATCCTTCCGCTCTATGATCCATAAATGTGATGCTGATGGTGAATCACACATAGTGCTCATGGGGAGCATGTGAGTAAGTCTTGACGCCCTTCTCCAAGGGGACCCAGATGTCCAGTGTCTATATGTGCTCAACACTGAATCTTTCTTATACATGCACTGCTTTTACTGGTACAGCGACAGAACTGAAATGTCAAAAAGGACTGTTATGCGTTTGTTAAGTGCTTTTTTGTGATTGATATATTGTTTATTTAATTCATGTTTCATCATGTCTATGCCTAAATCAGACATCAGTGTTTCCTTTATCTTACCCCATAAACATGTTTGGCACCAGCATTGGCTGCGAACATAGACAGGATACCAGTCCCACTGCCGACATCTAGGACAATTTTATCTTTGAACACATGCTTGTTGTGGTACATAGCATTTCTGTAGGTGAGAGTCCGCACCTCGTCTTTAAGCATTTCCTGGAAAGATCAAACAATATTACTACAATGGGTATAATGGAGTATGGTATAAATGAGTTATGAAATTCTTTGTGACAGTAACAGGATCTTGAATTATCAACAGAAAGTCTTTCGGGGGCCACCTGATACTCGTCCCTTGTTTCCTTCAGCTCTTTTAATCAGGACACAACGTCAAGTAGACAAAACCTGACCCACATGCTAATTATGGACGCTATATAAAAAGGTCTGTCACCAAACCTTTTCACAACCAGCTAACAGATCAAGGTTATTGTATTAAACAATCATTAGGGGATTATAATGGGATATGGGCCATACATCTTTAGATTCAATGTTAATACAACACCTTTTGTGGCTGGCACTGGATCATTTTAGCAAAACAAAACTTTGACATAATCTAGACAATGATCCATTTACTTTCTTTTGACACAGATCCTATACTTTTGAAATGTTCAATATATACTGTTCAGTTTTGACACTATTGCCATTTTAAGTTTATTTTTCTGTATGTATTTAAAACACATCAATCCAGCCATCCATTTTCTTCCGCTTAACCGAGGCCAGGTCGCAGAGGCAGCAGTCAAGCAGAGATACCTAGACTTCCCTCTCCCCAGAAATTTTCTCTAGCTCTTCCTGGGGGGACTCTATATCTATATCTTCTATGGTGAAGATTAAGAGACAATGGTCTGACAGACTGCCAGAAAATAAGATAAGGAACACAGACAGAGCTGGATGGAGACATACAGTATGCTGTCATAGTGTTACTGTAGAATTTACCTGGCCAGGCAGCCTACCTCATGAATACCAAAGTGGGCATACGAGTCAAAGTAGTAGTCCCGTGATGTCATATCTTCTGGACTGATGAACTTGCCAATTTTGCCCCTGCCAGCGCAGGAGGTCAGAGAGGCTAGATGGGGCACACATGGCACGTGGTGGGTACTAGGCACTGGTTTGGGCAAAGAGGAGGGCTGGGCTGACTGAGACAGTTGGGAGTTTATAGTTTGTTGGTGCTGAAATAAAAAAGTATACAATATAAGAATTGTGTGAACTGTTAAACTTACAGATTTGAACATCAAAATTGAAATGATAGTGATTCAGTCATGACAGTTTAGAGCAGCTTACTTATGTAAGATCAGATCAGCTTAAAGTGGCATACAAACAGCAATCTCAAATTTGGTCGTATTGTCATCACGTGCATTCCGCTACGTTGGCTTAAGCAGTGAAGGTTAAAGGGGGGGAAATATGACCAGCGATGTAGTTCAGCACCAGGGACAGCGAAGACATCGCAGAATGCACGCATCTTGGTTCATCACACATCAGTGCTTATCATCTATACTAGAATACACTGCACGAACATCCCTCGTGTCGTTGTATAAGCATCATTATACGTTAGTGCCCTTTGCAAGGTGCAAGATACTTGGTGCACTTTATTTTAGCCTGTCCTGCGCAAAATCGCTGCATTACCCACAATTTGTATAAACTCGTGACGTTTAAACTCTATTTGTTAACGTACTGTTCTGACCCTTAAGAGCTTCTTACGACCAGGATACCACAAGGTTCCTACCTCCGAGCTGTCCGCCTCCGCCATCTTCCGCCGTAGCAGCAAACAACGTGACGAATGCCTCAGTCCCATGAGATCCGGCGAGATTTAGGAAAGAACTCTTCCAAGTGTTAAATTCGTTCTCAAATAGAAACAGAAATTACAATATAACACAGAGTCCATTGGCAGTAATGTCAAGCATAAATAAAGTTCCACAAAAAGTTGTTAAATTCAAAATTCCGAGTTGATAGACGCCCAAATCTTCCATAATGTAAAAAAGTGATGCCGTTTACTTTAGGCGCACTGAATTTAAGCCGAGAAGGGGCGGCGAGACACAAAGGTTGCTGGTTTGATCATAGCAGGAGGAGCCTACATCCATTAATAGCTGGGCGCAGACTGTGAATGTAGGTGTGCAGAGATCACACTGCGCCTACCTGCTGCTCATCTCTCACATATTCATACTATTCCATCCAATACCATCGCCCACAGCCAAATACGGCACCCCGCTATGCGCTACAAACAACTAAGAAAACAGAACAACTGGCACATTTCCCCCTAATACGATTCTTTGTTTAGATGTTCCCTCATACGCGCCATGGAACTTCATGTGCGTAATGGTGTATTTCTTAGAGAGCACTGCTTTACTACATCAGCATTTTATCTCTCTTAACAGAAACATCAGAAAAGACAGTCATTCCATACATGTAGGCTATACTATAGTTTTATGATGCTGGTGATGTAAACTTAATGTAATAATACATGCTATTCTAGTTTCTCCACTCGGTGTTTTTGTAGCTTCCATATGCCATAGAGGGACTTTGTCAAAACTACCAAGTCCAAACCACTTTTATATGATACTTGCCATTTTATGCTTTTATTTTATTTCAGTCCCAGAGTAAGACAGTGCATTTATTCATAATATTGAATAAACAAATTACTATAAAACACAGATTTCAGTCACTAGAGAGTCGAACGGTTCTTCTCATCCAAAGCATTTCATTGCATTGCTGACTTTGTGTTAACCTGCATATGAGAAATAAATCAATCTGAATCTGAATCTTTAATGGATGATTTTTATGAGCATGCATGAGCATTACTTAAGAGCACGGACCCACGCATGAGGCTTGAGTATGTGAATCTATTTTACTTCACACATGAACAAAGCAGCGTGGGCACAGCAGCAAACAGGAAGAGGATGCACTGGTGGTCATTACAGTGTTTTGTTAACTGTACTTAACAAAGCTAATTAAATGTAAGCAGAGAAACTACACAATTTAAAGCCGCAAGCGGCGATGAACGACCCTCACTTTCCATAACCCTGTGCCGACCTGCTTTACGCTCGAAAGTGACCCCTGGATGGGCTTCCATTGACTTCCATTCATTCTGAGCCATGATAATATGCCGGTTTCCTTCCACATACGTAGTTGGTGGATTAGTGTGGTCGCACTTTCTTTTAGTGCGCTTGTGACCCCCCCATGGGCTTTGCCCATTGACAGTTTATTCTGAGTGATTATAATTATGCTGGTTTCCTATCACATAGCTCTATGTTAGTACTCGATTCATGAGTGTGAATGTGTGCTCACTGATTTTGCACTGTTGTTATCTAAAACCTGCTAAATGTCACACTATACGGAGTCTTATAGAATAACATTGTGTTCATTGTCCATTGGATTAATATGAATAAAATGGATTTAAAATGTTGGTCATGGTGTTGGCAAAGCCTTAACAAATACGGCGTAGGTGGAACATATTTATTTGATCGGAGTCTTTATTTGTTCAATTCCGAAAAACTAAATTTTAACCTCTCCCATAGGAAAACTTTTTTTTTAAAACACACAAAATTTCTTCAGGATGTGTTCGGACTTGCACGAGGAACAACTGAGAGCAATTTCAGCCAAATTTAGAAGCTCCATTTTAGAAGCATTTTGGTCATCGTCTTGGCAAAACCGTAGACAATAGGGCATAGGTGTCATTATTTTTAAAAAAAATCACATCATATGGGTTTCGTGCTCAGAATGAAGAAGTGATTAAAGTTACAGCTAACTCGGGAATTGCATGTACATTTTATAGAAAATTTAGGTTTGTTGTGTTTCTAAACTTCACGCCGCTCAAAAACTGTTAAATATTCTACTCAAATTTTGGATTACTTTTGAAGCACCATGTCTCTAGATCACACTGACCAAACTTGAACTCATTTGGAATAAAACCCAAGGAGGATAGATTTTGCGTGATGTGTACGAAAATGCCAAATCAGCACTTTCTGAATTTTAACGCTAAATAGCGGACTTCCTATTGGTCATAGAATATTGTTGCAATGGAATTTTATGCTTGTCTTGATCGGAATAATGTGTGAACCGAATGGCGTGAGTCTACGACAAAGTTGATGTTGGGCCAGTCCCCATAGGCGTAATGTATTTAGAATTTTGCAGGGGGCGCTGTCATGGCAGATTTTTATTTAGCTTAAAATCGAAATATAAAAATTACAATTTTACTTTGGGCAAAATTTTGGTCAAAAATTGGCGAGTTTTCATACAATTCAGGGGGTCGAAAGAGGCTCAAGAAGAAGAAAATACAACAACATTTTTGCAGAACAAAAACTAGCATTCTCTTTAGTACCCACAATATACACTGCTCAAACAAAGGGAACATTAACATAACACATCCTAAATCTGAATGAATGAAATATTCTTATTGAATACTTTGTTCTTTGCTACACGCCTCTTGATGTACTGACCTGTCTCCTGGTAGCGCCTCCAGGCTCTGGACACTATGCTGACAGACACAGCAACCCTTCTTGCCACAGCTCGTGTTGATGTGCCATCCTGGATGAGCTGCACTACCTGAGCCACTTGTGTGAGTTGTAGACTCCGTCTCATGCAATCACTAGAGTGAAAGCCCCACCAGCATTCAAAAAAGACCAAAACATCATCCAGAAAGCATAGGAACTGAGAAGTGGTCTGTGGTCACCACCTGCAGAACCACTCCTTTATTGGGGGTGTCTTGCTAATTGCCTATAATTTCCACAACAGCATGTGAAATTGATTGTCAGTGTGATTGACTTATATTTTTGGAAAGTTCTCGGGCACCCGACGCGTTTATGGGGTCCATGGTCACTTTCGAGTGCGAACCCCGCACAGGCTTTGACTTCCATTCATTCTGTGCAACTAAAATTATGCCCATTCCTGACTGTACCTATATGGCCGATTAGTACTTCTCGCTGCAGTAGGCCCCTAATTATATACTTTTTTCTTTACTGACAATGTTTTTATTCATTCAGTTCAATGATGGGCCACTTTCCTCTTGATACACCAGAATCATTCATCTTCTGTGAATGAAGAGAACAGCATTTATAACACACACATTATTATTCGGTATTTCACCTACAAACACGCACATAACCATTAGGCTACCCGAATCTGCTTACCAACATCTGTGCTTTTAAAATGGCACGGCCAGAGCCATAGAGATAAGAGAGTTGCGCCCCCGCAGGTCCAAAAAATGTCAACGATGCAGCTTCAAAATAGTTCCATCTTAGCACATTTCTCAATGCATTTGAAAAACACTTTCAGCTTGACTGGCTACTTCTGGAACTATTGCGAGAGTCCGTTGGTGTTTAAAAAATGGCCCATTGTCGTCAATGGATCCGTCATAACTCTGCTTTTCTCCAGCTCTGGGCACGGCCATGTGCCGCTGGAACACACTTCCTGGTTAACGCTTTAAATTCCGCTTGTTGCTTTGTATTAATATCTTTTATAGTCAAGCATTTATTATTTCCTTTACAGAGGATCTTGAAACACAGTAGAAGCTACGCTGCTGTCACCATTAGACAATACTCCGACGACTGTTTCTATATTCACCCAATTCAGCAGCTCCCACGAGATGTTAGGCGCGTTCATGTGTATATGTTGATTTCTAAATGGCAAAGCCACTTCAAGCTTTTAGTTGTATCCCTGACAATAACTAACCATTGTTTTGTCTTTTAATGTTAAATCAGGGGTCCAGCAGGGCCGACATCCCAAATAAGTGTCGAGTGGCTGGCCTGTATGCAGTTACCAGTGCATTTGCCAGTCGTTGGCTGCTTTAGTGGCAAATAGACTGACTAGCCACAGTTTAGAGTGACCGGCCTCTTCACAGAAGGTTTTTCCTCTCATTTACTAGCAAATAGTGGATTATTTTATGGTTTATTATCTTAGAGCAGTTTTTTTAGGATTAGTTAATTTAGGAGAATCAGTGTAATATTATGAAGTGGGTAAAACAGTGACTCTGAACAGTCGGTGGCCAGTCGGTGCGTTTCAAACACAGTCTAAAAGAAAAACACATTCAAGCCACTTAAAAAAATATTATCCTACTGCTTTAGCCACTTGATAGTATTACACTGACTAAAAGTCTCCCACCTTTGGTGGTAGTCAGTTTACTGGTCAAAAATAATATATGCGCTATATATAGGCGCTATACGCTGGTAAATTAGTGGAAAAAACATTCTGTAAAGAGGCTGGTCACTCTAAACAATGGCCAGTCAGTCTATTAGCCATTGAAGCGCCTCTAGAGGTAGTGGCCAACGGCAAATGCACTGGTAACTGCATATAGGCCAGCCACTCGCCACTTTGGAATCTCGGTATCTCTCCGGGGATTTTATCTGGGCGTTGTGTGGTTACACAGTAACCAAGGTAATAGCTCTGTGGTATTCAGACCATGGAGTGCAAAAAGATAACTCGTCCCGTCCCTCCTCCTGTCTGTGCAGTAGCTTCTCAACAAGAATAATAAATGCGCAACCCTAAAAGTGTGCAACTTTTTTATAGATTAAAAAACACACACATTTGTGTATTACATTGGCAGTGAAATACTGGATAACTCAGTTGTAATTAAGTAAGCGTCAATCTTGTTTGAACTTTACTAACCGTGAAGAAGTGTGGAAAATACGAGCGTCACGCGAAGGCAGCATGCGCAGCAACCTGCAGCTGGACAGCTAATAAAGCAATAGCTGGACTGGACACTTGGAAGTTTCGGCTGCGCTTTGTAGGTTAGTGACATTTCACGGATATAACCTCAATAAGAGGCCATCCCCTCATTAGAAATTAATGTGGAGTCACAAACAAGAGTCTGTCAATGTAGGATACGCGGTGTAAGCGTAAACTTCAGGAGCAGCAACAACACAGGTGGGTGGGGGGCATGTTTTTTAAGTGGAGGGACATACTTTCTCTATGGGTTTTGTAAAACTGCAATCTCAAAGATTTACATTTTTGTACCGTTTAAAGTCATTGACACCAATGGCAACAACTCCCATATAGCAACTGGACGTTTGTGCGGAAGGTAATTGGTCATTGGTTGTATGCCTTGCATTTGATTGTGAAATTGGCTAGATGCGCCGCAGATACTCACACGTTTTGAAATCATGATCAGCTCACGAGTTGCCTGGGTGTGTTTGAGTACCCTGTTAGTTAAGAATAATGTGCCACTCATTGCTCTTCTGGCAGAAGTGTAAAGTTTATACATTATTATTGTTAAGACCACATATAGCCTGTAAATAACACATCATTTATACTGAGTCTTGCTATTTCAGAACTGAATACATCAACATGTCTGCCGTTTACAAAGATAACCAGGAGGATTGGGCCACAGTGTGTCTCAAGTACTTGCTTTTTGTCTTCAACTTTCTCTTCTGGGTAAGTGTCCATAAAGAATCACCCAGCATGCACTCTGTCAGAGAATTTTCTGAATGTGTATCTTGTGATTTAGTTACATATTGGTCATTTGTTCAGAAAGGCTCAGCTAAAATTGACAAAACCCCATTAGCAGGATAGAGCCACTTAGAATAAAGGAAGATTAAAAAGCGTAATAAAAAAGCTCCACTGCGTTGGCCCAAAGTGAGTAGAGTAGTCATAAATTATTTAGTATATAACCATGTATTCAGATTCCAGCCAAATTCCAGCATCAGTCTTTACTGCAGTTTTCTCCCCTTCACATACCAGTAGTGCTGTGTTGATTATTTGGGGAAAAATACTAATAGCTCACTGTTGTATATCTGTCTCAGTTTGGACTTTCTGATTTTGCAGATATAAATAAATTCCTTGGTAATTGTGCTTTTAAGGAGATGAGTGGGAGAAAGAAGGAGGCATATTGAGGCATTTCCTATTTGTCCGTCTGTGAGCGCGATAAGGGACTAGATATGGACAACACCCTGTGATGTCGTTCACGTTTGTTTGAACAAAGGTGTCCTGAGTTGACCTCTTTTTGGCCCACACAGCTGCCACCGAATGGATTTGCCTCTTGTTCATGATACTTATTTTTGCTTCATCTATAGTTATAATATGTATATGTGTATTCTAATGTATTAATATTGTATCATATATATTCAGATTTCAGTTAACTGTCTTTCAGTTGGGGGGAGCTGCAGTTCTAGGTGTAGGAGTGTGGACTCTGGTGGAGAAAAGTGACTACTTGAGTCTGCTGGCATCCAGCACTTTTGCAGTCTCAGCATATATCCTGATCCTGGCAGGCAGTCTGGTGATGCTCACGGGCTTCTTAGGTTGTTGTGCAGTCATCCGTGAGCAGAGGAGCTGCCTGTCCACAGTAAGAAAAGCTGATTTTTGGTTTACCCTTGCATGTTTATAAATGCTGTGAGCAGCCAAATGTGAATGACTATGGTTTAGGACTAAAAGTAAATAAAAACGCGCTATATGTTTAGATACAAAAACACAGGCTTCCTAAAACCCCCTTACAATTGAGTGTATTATTCACTTCAGCCACCTCTTCACATCTGCAGGCACCTATGCACCTATTATTCACTCTACAAATATTCACTCTACAGTTACACACTGGACATTGTAAATACCTTTGTAACCACAGCTGTCCTGGGGCAGAATGTTTATGAAGTTTATTAATTATTATCATTGATTTGTACTTCCTTTTAATTTAATGGTACACTGTAAAGTACCTTATGTTTGGCTCATTAGATTGTTACACTCCTTTCTAAAAACAAGCACATTTGATTAACATTTCTAATCCATCAGTCATACAGAATAGATAATTACGTTGCTCTTTGTCTTGATAAAGATGCACAGCATGACCATTGTTGCTAAAATTCTTATTGATTGTCTTGAATGAGAAGGCAGATGTTTTTTCAAAGGCTTTACTTTCTGTGCTGCCCTTTTCAGCATCATAACATGGATCTCATCAATACTTTCTCTGCTCTATGGTCCACCTCTGGATCCTGACAAATGGCCCTGACAGACCCCTTACTGTCCTCATTATTTTACTGAGACACAGCCCTGTGGGAGAGAGGCACTGCTACAGCTCTATTTATAGATGTATCCACCCCCCATTGATGGATAGAGTAATAGAAAGCATAGGTGCCTGCAGATGTGAAGAGGTGGCTGAAGTGAATTTTAGTTTGAATATCAAACAATATTGATGTTATATTTATAGTTGCGGGGATAGAAAAATAATGAGATGTCAACCGTGGGTTTGCGCGCAGAAGCAGCAAAGTTTGCTTTTTGTGTGGGCAGCGGACTGCTGTCTATAAAATATAAAAGAGAAATGAAAAGGCTTGGTCTCTTATTATATAATTCTGTTATTATATAATGCTGTTATTATATAATTCTTAATATACTTGTATTTTGTTAACCTGACAACCACAAAAGTTTAAAATCCACCTGTTAATGATGGTTCTAATGATTTTAATATATATTTTTTTTAATAGTATTTTTTCCTGCTGCTGCTGATTTTCCTAATTGAACTTGTGGCTGGAGTATTGGCTTATGTCTATAACCAAAGGGTAAGTTTGTAAACAACGCTCACCACACATAATAACACTAATCACCTTGTATTTTATTTTATTACGTTGATGAGTTTTGGTTCCTGTACGATTAATAATATTTCCATGGAGCACCTTAATTAGCCAAAACATCCAGACAAATCCAAAAAGTCAAATAGACCTTCCCATGTTTGTCATGGTTTTGGGACTCTTAATTGCTCTCTAACAATGTAAAAACCCTTTATCACACAATGCAACATAATAATTGAACATAATAAAGAATAAGAGTCACTCAATATAACTGTACCATTAGTGTAACTATTATCACCCAAAGAGCTCCGTTAGCATCTCTAAATATAACAAAAATCAAAACAAAAGCATCTCCTTTTAATATCTATGGCCTGAAACAAAGCTAACTAAATCAACCAATAATAGACCGCACCGGGCGGCCTAATATTGGTTGATCCTGCAGAATCCCAGATTTAAGAATATTATTATTATTACAGTACGCCTAATTAATACTGTTCTAATGGTCAGTTAAGGCTACTATATGTAAGATTTAAACCATGCACGTTTAATCATCCTCCCTAATACATTTAAGGTGCCCGTTGGTGCCATACATTTGGCATGGACGTATGGGGCCGTTTTGCCGATATACACCTTGCTGTTGGGTACGACAGCGTGGGCCCAGTTGTTCAAAGGCTTTATTTATCAACAAAACAAAATTCATGTTCTTGGTTTTTCTTTCTGTGTTTTCATTTTCCTATATTTGTTATTATGGTCTTGGCCATAAAGTATAAACATACATTTTTGATTGTTTTGCAATATAGACAAAATATACATAGATATGTCAGTGCAGCAGATGCGGTCTAAATGTGTTCTTTCTTTCCTTTATTTTTAGCTAAGTGAAGAGTTAAAGCTGCATCTCAACCAGACTATGACTGAAAATTATGCCCAACCAGAAAAGGATGCCATCACATTAGCTGTGGACAGACTGCAGCAGGATGTATTGACCACTAATGAATTATCACTACTTGTAAAAATATTAATGAATCAAACACTACTACTGTATTTAAAATCTATATATATTATTTTTTTATTGCAGTTCAAGTGTTGTGGAAGTAATAACTCTCATGACTGGATCCTAAGTGCCTACATAACGTCACAGCAGGCAGAGGGCAGACTGGTGCCTGACAGCTGCTGTAAGACCATCACTCCTGTTTGTGGCAAAAGAGATCATCCCTCCAATATCTACAAAGTCGAGGTGTGTTGTTAAATCTTTGGAAATACAACTTCAGACGACTCTCCTCACACAATAGTTACATACATACATAGTGTTTCCATTTACTATTTTAAGATATTGTTTTGTAACTTTGACTTTCACTACAGGGTGGTTGCATTACAAAGTTGGAGCAGTTTCTGGCAGATCACTTGTTGGTCATTGGAGCTGTAGGAATTGGAGTGGCCTGTCTGCAGGTAGGTAAAAGTGTACTAATAATACTATGTGTGTACTACTTCTGTAGCCACAGCTGCCGTGGGGCAGTCTGACAGAAGCGTGGCTGCCAGTTTGTGCCTACAGCCCCTCTGACCACCACCAAACACCACACATGATCACATTCATTCATTATATAAACTCAACAAAACACTCACTATGTTGGAGGCATGTCCAGAAGCTAATCTGAGTAAGCATTACAGAAACAAAGTATGCACAATGCTCCTAGTTATTTTCCCTATTCTTTATTCCATACCAGGAAGTCTTCATCACATTCGCCTGTTACAAACTGAAGACGTCGTTAATTTAATAATGGCTTTGTCAACTCCAGAATTAACCTTACATATCAAATAACATAACCAATATAACTGTACTCTTAGCTCCTTGCCAGCAATTGTATAAACATTACAATAGTTCAATCATCCTGTTGTCATGTGTCATACTAATGTTCCATGGTGCGTTACATTGCGTGTCCTTACTTTCGTCTGTGTGTGGTGTCACTGTAGTTGGCCGGGGCATTCTTGACCGCCTGTTTTATCTATCTGCTCTATAAAGAAGAGGAGGAGGACTTCAGTACTTTGTGATTAGCACAAGGGCTACTATTTGCTTTAATCGGTATTAATTATATTATGAATGATTTGCATGTTTTTGTCTTGATCATCGCTTGCCTCATATCTTTGGTCGTGTGTTTGCAAATAGTAATGCATGTTTTTTCTAGTGTCTAAGCTTGGAATGGCTTAATGAACCACCTTCTGCATTGTCTGTTTAGTGCAACCACATACTATACTGATGTTATATTTTAGAGATTCAATAAGATAGATACTTTATTGATCCCAAAGTAAATTCATTCTTAGAGAGTATTTATATTTCATATTTATACACACTGTATATGAACTACATCAACATCATATAAATAAACTGCTTTCGGTAAGGCATACATATCACCTTGGATGGTGTAGTGAAAAAAAGAGCTCTGAAGGCTGCCTGAGGATATATTGTGATAAGTCAATACACAACACAGGCTCACCCAATCAGCTGTTTTCAGAGGGCTTTTATAGACTCAAAGATTCAATCTGGGCTCCTGCCTCTTGATCCATCAACTATGGCAGTCCCGATGACTTGGTTCAATATCTGTCCGAGCTGTTTATTCCTAGGCTGACCTTTCAGTAGCAAAGTGCTCACATAAATCATACATAAAAAAGTCAATATTTGTCTTTTTTTAATTTTTTTTTTACTTATTTAGAATTTGTGTTAACACCGCCCCCTGCACTTGTTTTGGCTAATGCAGCTGTTCAAACACATTTGTTGTAATATCAGATGCTTGTGATATCCTGACAGAACACCAGTCTTTTATCACCGTAGCTCAGCCGTGTCCATGCTTCGTGCAGTCAGCCATAGTGTCCTGGCAGCACTTACTGACATAAAATGTAATCTTTTCAGATCTGTGGGATGGTGCTGACCTGCTGCTTGTACAAAAGAATCAAGATGGAGCCTTATTGACTGAGCGGACACTGACCCTTCACTTTCAATTTACTGGAGCTCTGACCTGTTATTATGCTTGGGTGTTTTTACAGTAACTTGGATATTCCAGGTCATAGATAAGCACTCATGAGTGAACTTTTTAGATGTTCAGTGAGATTATATTCTGTTTGTTTTATCTATGATACTTGGAGCTTCATAACCTAATATTCAGCCTATGCATTAATAAGAAGCATGGTTTAGAACAGGAAAGGAGATGCACTTAAAGACTCTTGTTACTCCAAGGAGGGCATTTGATTTGAATGACTCCTGAGCAGAGTTTATTCAATTAATACATATATTATACTGTGTTACCCTTTGTACCTCACTGTCAATGTTTGAACTATAATATTAGGTTTATATTTTTTGGATTATTCAAAGAATACTTGAGTAAAAGACAGACACATATTTGTCACTTTTCAGATCTGGCACAATTAAACTTTACTAACAATGTTATTTTAATTCATTTTATGTATTTATTTGTACTTTAACCATTTCTTTTAACTAGTTTTAACAGAAA
Source organism: Philypnodon macrostomus (assembly GCA_036025475.1). Classification (NCBI taxonomy): domain Eukaryota; kingdom Metazoa; phylum Chordata; class Actinopteri; order Gobiiformes; family Eleotridae; genus Philypnodon; species Philypnodon macrostomus. Next base: position 14,523 of record JAVQKC010000967.1, read on the forward strand.
ATAAAAATAATAGTAAATAGAACAGTTGGTGTGCTACTACAGTGTGCCACTAGATGGAGACAGAGGACTGGGGTAGCCACCATATCCTGTTTTTGGAAGAATATTTTTGTTAGCTCTCCTTTAAGGTGATTATTTTATGTTAGCAGCTCATATAAAGATGAAGAGTTGATTTTTGGGTTCATTGTCAAGTATTTGAGTTTTGCACAGGATACAATGTGCAGTCAATAATACTGTAAAAGTGTATCCAACAAAAATAACTGTGATTCCTGATCATTTATGAAGCAGTGCGGTTTTATGTTTAAGAAATATTTATACCATTTTATGTACAGTGTCTATTGATGTTTAAAAAATATTTTTGCTGCTTGACCTCAGTATTTGTCTTTGTTGCACAGATTTTCTGCATTACTTATAAATCACTATGGTTGTTCGACGTGATCTATCATTGTCACTGGAAATAAGGGCATTGGAAGTTCTTTAACGTTTTAGTCTCACTGAGCGGATATTACATCAGTCCTTTTGTCTTCATGGTGTTCATTGTCTGCAGATGTTCATGTAACCACCATACAGAGTCGAACTGACACAGGACTCAGAGGTTGTGTGCATTATCATGTGGCTTACTTGTCTCACCAGAGAAACCCGTGAGAGTGAATTAAAAACCCCATTCACATAGCACATGTATGGCCAGAAGCATACTTTCTCACATGGCTTAGGCACTCATAAGTTGTCTTAGAACATGTTTTTGCATTCCCATTTACTTCCTCTGTGTGTTTGTGTGTGTGTGTATATATTAATGAACAGGAGTTTAGCTTTGGGCAACAATTGAGGACCACTATCCAGGACTAAACCAGAACTTGCTGTATACATAAAAAGCTATTGATGTTTTAAATGCACCTGTGATCAATATGTGCATAAAAACCTTTGAATTCTGCCTGTAGTATTATGTGTTTGTAACATTAACATACATTGGGGGTATTTTTTAAGCTTGTCAGTGAACAGTGAATAGTGTCTGGTCAGCATTGTTTTCCTTTCAAGCGTCTTTCATCATGTCTGCATCAGCTTGAAAACACAGTAGCTCAATAGACTTGCCCGAGGCCATGTGATCACTCAAACAAATAATGTGCATATTTTATATAATAGGACGAATAATAGATTTAATACCACCACAGTTATTCCTCTTCAAAAAATGAGTGAGGCTTAGATCAAAAGAAAAAACTGTGAAAAAGCTTTTTCCAGGTGTAGAGCAGATGCACACAATGCAGCATAAAGCCCTTTTCAGTGCACCTTTATGTATTTAGGCATATTCAGATTAGTTAATGTGTGCACGGTATTGTGTTTAAACTCTTATGTTATAATATGGTGTATTTCTTGTATCCAGAAGTATTTAGTGTCATTATCTATATGATATATGATGTATAGTACAAGTGTCTTTAGTTTATGTCATATTTATCAGTAAGTTCCACACATAAAATAATTAGTACAGCTTGTTAATCTCGAGAGAACCTGAGATTGCACTTAAAGGTAATGTTATTTATCATAGCCAGCATGCAGTTTTGTGTGTATTTTCCCTGTAAATGTGGGAGGGTCTCGTCCATGGGAGAGTGAGTTTTGATGAAAACAAAATGTCAGGAAGTATCTCAAGAGCCCACACTTAAAAGCCTTCTGTTGGAAAATGATGATGAACCTCAAAGAGTGTATTGATGGATCTCAAACAGATGGTGAAATGGTGGGAACCAGCTCCAAAATGTGATTGATTGTATACCTCCTGCACAGGTACTGAAGACGTACAGAAGACAAAAGCACTGCTAAGTCATAATGATGTGCTGCTGCATCAACTTTACTGATACATAGTGACAGCTTAGATGGACATGCTTACACAACTGAGGTTTGTCTATCATTTTGTTTGTGAAACCTCTGTTCTTGGCGCTGAATGGATTGTAGCCATTTGTGGGTAGTGATTAGATATGCTTACAGTGTGGTTGAACTTGAGTGACTGTTTCCCAGCGTTGGGGTGTCTGGGGCACAGAAGAGTGGGGTTCAAAGTGATGGATGTTGTGTGTTGCTTGTATGAGGTAAAGCCTGCCAACAAGACGATGGAATTTCATGCTTTGAGTATGTAAAGAGTGTAGGGCTTCAACATAGTTTCCTATAGACTTTCAGAGATGGTGTCGTTAAACTGTAATTTATATGGACCAGTGGTTCTGTTTAAAGCAGGCCGTGGAGTCTGTATCCTTTCACAAGCTCGCAAATTCAGATTGACTTTTTACTATTTTTCTTCAAACTTCCTCACTGTTATTTGAAATTCTTTACTTTAAAAGATGTTGTATAGGAATGTAACATATTACATTGACATTCTCAATCCTTAAAAAGCCCTTTGTTTGGAGCCATGAACTTTCAAGGATAAGACTATTGTATAAAATTGAGTTTATCCTGTCAACCTTGGTGTGTTTATGCCACAAGATAAATAGAGAGGAAGGAGCAGATATGATACATGGAGTGAAAGTGTCTTTGTAATGTGCACAAGAGGAAGTTTTGTGTCTTCCTGAGATTGATCGCATGGAGAGGAGCATGGGAGTGACCTTGAGTTGGCCGTAATGTTGGTGTGAATACAGACAACTGAGGCTGTAATGAATTTGTATTCAGTAAATATGCTCTTGTGTCCCCTTCAGGAAATAGATATTAAAAAGTTAGGAGCTCAGCCTTCATGCAACATGTCCTTGAGTTACTAAAAGACCATGAAATAAAGACACATTTATCAAGGGAGTGTAATCATGCTATATTTTTGATTTTATGCAGACATTTAGATGACTGCCATTGTTACACTTACACTGTGATTTTTACATTACATTTTATTGGACATTGATTTATGTCAAGAGGGAAAGTGAAAAACACACTATAAATATTTGTGGCATGTACATTACAGCAGTGTACAAAATATAATTACTATTTAGTTTAGTTGTTAAAGGTTGACCCTTTTTTAAACACTGGCTTTTGGTTTGGGATCTGTCTTGTCTTAGGACAATGAAGTGCATTTTAACTAGAAGATTTACTGGTCCCAATTTGAACTTTGAGTGTGGGATGGTATTTATGCAGCTGAGAAGACATTTGCAAGATGTTTCTAATATTTCTAAATTCTTTAACCACAGTTCTATAGTCATGTGTGTTTGTGTGTTTGTGTGTTTGTGTGCTTTGGGAAACTCTGGATAACTTTTTAAATAGCATGGGAGACACACACTCTTTTCCTTTGCCAGATCTAGACACATAACATCGATCACACTGTCTACAGCACACATGCCTCACATTACTACTGCCGTCTTCCTTTTGGTATGTACTATTGTATTGTGTGCGTGTTCTCTGCTTTTGACCCGTCCCACAAGGGATCCCTCAAGCAGTGGATGACTAGCCGGGAACCCTCCAGATTTTTAGGATTTATCTGAAAGATTAGCCTCATGTGCATTTTTTAGCACAATAAAAAAGTTCTCCCACAGTAGCATCCATATGTAATTTCCTTTTATCCACCAGATGGACCCAGTGAGCTACAGAGCACATAAGCACGCTTTCCTTTATATCCAGCCTTCTTGTGTAAACCCTGGACTGTCTGTTTATGCCTGTAATGATGGAGTGAATCAAGGGAACAATTGAAATCTTAGCCAGCTATCCACAATAATACAAGCTATAATTTTAACAAGCTTTTTTTCTTTTCCCCATTGAAAGTATTTTGCTCTTCTCAGTTCTCGTGTTGAACTGTAGCCGCAATATTTATTATGCTCATTTGTGGCTGCTCAGTGAATGCCCGATGGAAAATGAAAATAGTCAAGTGGTTATGAATAAGTAATTACCCAAGGAACAAACACAGAAACAGATGCAGGGGGCAAGTTCACATGGGCACTATAACAATCACCATGGAGACCAGGATTTAAGTGTGTTTGTGTGTCTGTGGTGGTGAGCACATGTGTGAGCAGGCTCATGTGGTATTTTTTATTTTTTTCAAACGCCAATAGCGTATTGCAGAAGTGTGTATTTCTGTGTATAAGGACCAACATGCCTCCATTTGGCGAGCGAATGTCCACCACGTCTGTCTATTATGGCCAACTGGTGCTGTGTAACCATAGCCATGAGTGGAAAGCAGAGTATGTGTTAATGTGTTAGCAATTATCAAAGAGCTATGCATCCTTTAAATCAAAGGAGCCAGTTCGGTCAGTTTGTAATTTGCTTTTATGCTACATTGTTTTTTTTAAGGCCCTCTTTCCCCATTCTGGTGACTCCCACTTTATTACAGCTATTGCAATCAATGGAAAGTAATAGCCAGGTGTGCTTTCTTTACTTATTTTTGTAGAAAGGTGAAACCAAGTGTTTTTAGCTTCTGGGAAAGTCAGTGCCTCAGCATAGGAACATCCATGCAAACATGCATAAATGAAACAAGATATAACTTACATACATGGTATGGTATTGACAAGGAAACACAATTACAACAAAGTAGAAAGCTTTACCACATTCATTTATCGATGTGCTTCTATTTGAATTCATTCTAACCACTGCCTGCCTCTGGAGACTAACAGTGTCACCGATTTGTGCCATTGCTCATTATGCAATCCTAAGCTTTGATAATTCCTCCAGTGCACCATTTAATTAGAAACACATGGCCTTGAGATCGCAGCACAGCCCGGATCTTCTAATGTCTATACAGGCTGCTGCACCATGAGTAATTGTTTCTCCCTTGCTTGTGCCGAGCCATTTTTTAACCTGCTGACAGCCAGCAAGCAGCAGGAGGAGAGAAGGGGGAAGGAGAGGGAGATAAAGAGGAGTAGAACGTGGTGTTGAGATAAGAATTGTAAAGGTTTCTAAGTGGGGGCAATTATGCTAAATCAACTTTTCTGAACTTTCTCCTGGGTAAAAATGTTGTTTCTTTCTCAAAAAAAGCATACACTTTTTTTTACATTGATAGGAGGAGCCATTTTTGGCTATAGTAGTGAAATGGGCGTGGTCAGCAGGGGGAATGAGGGCCTTATGTGACATGCATCAAATGTGAGGTTTTCAGCAGAAACATAGTAACAGCTCCCAAATCATTGACGTGTCCAGAATGAATGCAAAAATCTTGAAAAACAAAAATGCATTATTTGGTTCCTTTAAAGGTATACATATTAAGTTTCATTAAAAAAATATAGAAAATAAATGTTTTAATATTTATTTATTTTAGGAATCTTACATTTGGATAAAGATGAAGGTTACCAGTGTAATACATGTAGCAAATGCAGCAGGTGAAGAGGCTAGTTAGACCCTCATTTTTCTTGCCTCTTTGTGTTTGTTCCTCTCAGGCAGGAGTTGTTCGAGTGAGGTAGGTCCCAGGTGAGCCAGTGGAGGCTGACATCATGACAGGACACTTCATCAAAGCCAGTAGTACAGGCTATTTGGATACAAACCTGGGCTAAATAAGAACAGGCTATACAGCCAGTACAGGACTTTGTCAGCTCTTCAGAGAGTATGGAAGTTGTTATATATTGCATTTCCATAATAAAATTGTAATTATATTTCTTTCCTTCCCTCGTTTCAAGATAATGCAATTTTTCACCTTATTGAAAACTTAAGAAAAAGCAGAATTTTATGACAACATTTTATAAATTAAGATCTCTTGGCTCCTAGCTGCTGGGACAGACTCCAGCCACCTGCATACCCTAACAAAAAAATTGAAAAAGGTGAAGTAATTTCACACATTGCCTTTGGCTTTTACAACTGTGTAAGCTTCTTATACACTTCCTGTGATATAATTAAATAGTAGTGGTCTCCGTTGCTCTGTCCAGAAACACAAAACCTATAGCAGCCTGCATATTTGTACTCCCAGCTCACATAACTCACATGCTCCACTGTCAGTCCTCACTGTTTGTCACCTTGTTCTAGTGGGCTGGTGATGTCACTGATCCGGGGCCCTGTTCGCTGTCGTCAGGAGCTCGAATCACGGCTGATGTCACAGAACTGCTGTTGTGTTGGTGTTGTGTGCTGTTTGTGCGTTTGTGATGGACAGCAGTGCGTTTGTGGAGCACAGATGGTTGGGGAAGGGGGCGGAGGAGGATGACTTGTGACTGCCAGCATAGAAGGTGGCAAAGACATGTCTTATCGAGCCGTGCCACATGCAGGCTCCACAGTGTGTGCCATTGTGACTGGGTGCTTCTATTCCCTTTTATTTCATTTAGTATTGTCTATTCTCCGTTGTTTGCCTTCTCATTCTTCTCTGAGCAATTAATTCATTTCTTTGTAGCCTTTTTGTTCACTGTTGCTTGTCGTCGTCTGATAATCTCCTCTGTCTGATATCGTTCTGCATCTCTCTCAGTTTGCTCCAGTGTGTTTGTTGTGGTTTATCCTTGCCTCTTATCAGTACTTCTTCTTTAGCCCTTTCCTTCATTCCTAATTGGAATCCACTTTAATCCTTTCCATTGTCCATTTCCACAAGTATGTCCCCTCAACCAGAGCCACTGCTAGAGTCTCTCGAGCCAAAGATCTTCCAACCAGGTTCATAAACTGTATATAATAATTTCACACTAATCTGGCTCTTTGGGATTATATTTATAGTAATTATATCAGCATTAGAAAACCCCAAACTCACTACACTGTACTTTTGTTAGCTTGACTGTAAAGGAAGGACACAACCTTCATTTGATTGCAAACTTGCTGCTATAATTAAGTTGGTCAGTCCCCAGGAGCCCCCTTCTGGCCTGGGGCCCCAAGCATTTGCCTACCTTTGCTGTTCATAACCAGCACTGTTGTTGGGGATTGTGATTGTCTCCTCTGACAGCCATTTTCTCCCATTGACAGTGATGGCAATACCAATGATATTTTTGCCCCAGACGCCACTACTGGTGTCGCACTTCCTTGAAATGACAAAAAATTTACCACAGACCAACCCCCCCTCTCTCTCTCCATACTTCTCAATTTCCTCCAGGTCTGCCAAGCGTCTTCTATTCAGCAGGGGAGCAGTTCAACAAGACTGGTTTGTTTTGGAGAGCCACTGGGCCCCAGCTTCACAGATATTAATGCTTACACAGACTGTAATGACATTTATGAGGCATGGAGTAAAGCACAGAAAAAAGGCAATGGGATAGCACAGAAGTGTTGGATCAAATGGGAGTCACACTTTGGTTAGAGTTGGATAAGTTGGATTGAAATGTTGACTTTGATAACAAGTCTGACCACACAGGATCACAAGCCAGTGTAGACGCAAATCATTGTACACGTACAATAAAAGGCAGATTATTTACTGTAGCAACCCCTGTTAGGAAACGCCAAAAGAAAAGAACAAAAATGTCTTTGATATCAAGTAAACATTTGCCTCATCACTGACACAAACAGCCGTCGGCAGATTGTGTGTGGACGTGATAAAAGAGTGGTATAAATGTATATTTAATGTACATATGCAAATTACAGAGGTCAAATAAAGAATGACTGAATAGGGCCCCCATGTTTATGACCCCTATGGGACTCTGGACATTCTTACTTTGGAGTATAGTATAGTGATTCTCCACAGTGTACCCAACATAAAATATTATTATGGCCCCACCCTACAACAAACAAGAGTCGGCCATTTTGGATTGAAATTGGGAGGTCAGGTATATTTGACAGCCTCTAACTTGCACATACTTTGCCCGATTAGGTACCTCTATAGCATCCCCTATAGACTGAAAGAAGAATGTCATTTTAGGGAAATTAACAAAATTGTAAAATGTATCTAGTATCTACAGGTTTTTGGCTCATGAGGGCAAGCCAAAGTGACTAAACCAACTCACTGCTTTCTTTGTGCTAGGCATGTTCATTTCAATTCATAGTGCCACATCTTCAGAAGGACTAATAAAGAACTTGGATCGCTAGTTGGCTAAATGTTGAGAATACTAGGACCTTATTCTATTGGGATTATGTTCAAATTGTATCTGAGAAAATGTTTATCTTTTATAATATTCTATATAGGGATATAGTTACAAGCCCAACATCTCAGTTTACAGTGCGTCGCTTTACTCCCCGTTCTGGTCATTTTCATTTAATAGCAGGCTTGTGACAGACATTGTGACAAAAACAATCCAACGTGCATACTTTACTTTTATAATCTAGTTCAGCTCAGTTTACTGCCACCAGTCCCACCGCAGTGACTTTAAGAGTTTGTTTTTCCACTCTGTAGATTTCTTCGCTCTGATTGGGGAATTTAGTGCGCACACCAAGACCACAACTGGCTGTTTGTTACATTTCCCCTGATTTCTTGCACACGTTTTCACCATGTGGCTGTAGTTTTTAGCAAACTGGTTTGGAATACGATGAAAGAATTTGGGTGTTTTTTTATTTGGATGCAGCGCCCGTTTGAACATATATACGCCTTGATTTTCTTTCAACTCGTGTGTGATCCCGAGCTTAAAACAAGCGTGGCTCGGTGGTAATGGCATGTATGTGTGGCCAGATGGCTTGTCCTTTCCAATACGCCACTAATGCATTCCCGCTTCTCAGTCTGCCCTGCCAACACTAATGACGTATGTGTGTGTGTGTGTGTGTGCGTGTGTGTGTGTAGGTGAGTGTGTGTGTGAGTGTGTGTGGGTGTGTGTGTGTGTAGGTGTGTGTGTGTGTGTGTGTGTGTGTAGGTGTGTGTGTGTAGGTGTGTGTGTGTGTAGGTGTGCGTGTGTAGGTGTGTGAGTGTGTGTGTAGGTGTGTGAGTGTGTCTGTGTGTGTGCGTGTGTGTGTAGGTGTGAGTGTGTTTGTACATGTGTGCTCGTGTAGGTGTGTGTGGGAGGGAGAGATAACAAAGCATGGGAATTGTCTGCCCCCTAGTGGTTACGTCCCAGTCCCAACACTCATACTGGACTAAATGGGCTGAACAATGAGCCTGCTGTAACACATTTGGATGCTCAAACATTGATATGGCTTTAAAAGAAGTTGCAGAGCAGGCCACATTTGTAATTTGTCTTAAAGTATAAAAAATTGTACTGACGTTGACTAGCTTAAGTAAAACTTTGAATACTATACTGCTGTAGCCAACAACTTTGTTTTTGTCACAAATTGTGTTATTCTCTGCTTTCTGGTCTTGTCGAATCAGGTCACGTTACCATAGCTATATAAACAGTGTAATCCTGTTTTTTTATGCCACAACATAAAAAAAGCATAGTATACATTTGCAATCGTCCCATGACTACTTGTGACAGTGCAATGAGAAAAAAAAGTTCTTTACTAGATAAAAATACAGCTCTGTACGGGTGGAGCCCTGGGATGATTAGTTCTTCCCTATTTCCATTTTATACTTTTTAAAGATGGCACTTTGTGAATGTGGAATGAGTCTTCTTCACAGCATAGTGAGAGTACAGCACATCTGCGCACCCCGTATCTTCCCTCTGAGAAAAGAGCCCCAGGGTGGAGCAATATCTCCATCCCTTTTATTCCTATCACATTTAAGAGCAGCAATTAAGATATGTGGAGGCTTGTATTAGCCAGATTTCTTTGCATTCAGCCCTGCCTATTCATCTTCCCAGCACTGTGACAGTTGTTACTTTGCATATTCAGTGGCAGCTAGCCAATCAGTGAGCAGGAAGTAAAAAAAAAAAAGCTTGTCTCTCAGCAACCCGCCGGCATGTGTACTGTTGAGTTTTTTTGATTAAAAGCAGACAAAGAAGTACTTCAAAGCTTGTTTTAATTATCGTGCCATTCACTAGACTGTTGTGCCCACACCGGTCCCTCATTTACCTCAGTAACGACAAACAGTCAGTTAATGTGGAGGTGTGCATGTGTACACTAAAATTCTGTCTCATCTTGGTCTCCGAAATCTCTCCACGGAGTTCCCTTTTCATTTCACATCGGGTCCTCATGAGGTTTGCCGTGATGAAAATCTCACATTAGCGTCTTCGTGTACGGTCTAGACGTGTTCCCGGAGAAATATATATTTGCGAGAAATCAAAGTAATTAGGCTGTGTTAAAGAACATAATCTGAATTGGTAGTTCGAATTCTTAAAATGTGTCTGGACTGGATCTAAAGCAGGTCTAAATCTAGGAATAGGATTTACAGTATGTAGTTCCATACATAGTCGTGTACATCAAAATTGGGATATAATATTTTTACAGTATGGCCCACTCATGTATGCATGTATTTTTTCAGAGGTGGTCCATACATAAAATTCAAGCCTTCTACTAGAACAGAACCAAAACCACATTACCTTATTTAATCCTAACTGCACCTTTGTATTTTTATTGTACTTTTTTATTATATGTTTATTATATTGTTTATTATATCTCTTTTTTCTTACCATGTACTATTATTGCATGCTACTAGTACTTCATGAGTATCTTAGCGAGTCTAACGGTTCTTCCGATCCAAAGCATTTCATTGCATTTTTTGACCCAGTGTTGAATGTGCATATGACAAATAAACTTGAAACCTTGAAACCTACCACTTAAAAAAGCCTGCGTGTCACCAGTGGGACCCCTTTCCATAATTTGAAAACAACAGAAATATATATATATATATTTATAGCTAGGGATTTGGAAGAATTACGTCAACAGCACATCTGCTTTCATCGGTACACTCTCTTTGACCTTTGGTTGTCCTTATAATTCTACCTTATGCAAACATAATACGATCGATGCCGTGCTCCAGATAATGAAATTGCAAAAGGAAATGAAAAACCCAGAAATTTTTGTCCTGGGAAGATTTTAGCTTGTTTTGCTTGACTTTTTGCTCTCTAATCCTGGGAGCGCTGTTATACATCATAAAAGGACGCTACATTAGCATGACAGAAAATTACCAACATGGGGATAGCGATGTACAATAAAGCTGGAGGAAAGGAAGATATGCAATAAGAGGGAGGAAGGATTGGCTTGGAAGAATAAACAAGGACCCTAACAATAAGTCTCGAGGAGCGCAGAGGAGGCACCCGGGTGTAATTAAACTGTGACTGCACCCTTGTTCTACTTCCAAGGTTTCACATATGGAGGCTTTATGGGGTTGTATGTGCAGTATGTAGAAGAGGATACTAATGTGTGCAAGCCTGTGTTAAACATGTCAGCCAGAAATCCTGCTAGCTAGAGCATCCTCAAGGGTTAGTACTGACTCTGAGCCAGTTTCTCCCACTCATGCCAGGAAGCACTGAAAGCAAATGGTTCAATATCCAGCTTTTATTTTGGGACATGTTGGTAAAGTGTGGCCAGCTTGTACAATGTGGTGTTTGGTGGGTTATGCAGAGGTGTGATTAGGAGCAGCACTTTTGGGCAGCGTGGATTTTATGTGGGCAGAAATGCTGGGTTTTTAATCTAATTGAACACTGCAGACTTTTATCACTTCAGGTAAATACCTAGCAGACCAATTAGATTTTGATTACTTTCATCAAAGTGGTAATGTTTTCGCTGGCTTTTGGTTAATTAGTAACATGTTGACCTAAAAACAGATACTCGTTATTTTATCAAAATTTCAGGAATGGTCAGTAATGGTCAGTACACCATCTGGATTAATTTTGAGAACAGACACTAGCTAAAGAATTTTATTACTGTAAGATATACAGGCTTTGTAGTTCAATGGATCAGAGCATTTACCCCTGAACTAGAAAATCCTCATTGTGAGACCATCTCTGGGTACCATATTAATACCATTGCAAAGTGATATAGTCATAATTTGGTCAAACCTTTGGCTCAAACAGGGCTGCTCCCAAATCTGTACCTGATTACTACTAATTATAACTATTAATTACTATAAACGAATGGTCCTCTGGGTAGATACTTCTATATCTTGCATGAACACATTTTGTTTTTGCACTCTAATTCTATTAAGGCATTTTGAATAATCAACTATCAACAGAACATGCGTGTGTAAAATGCCTAAATGGCCCAAGATTGCCACTGCTCATACATTCCCTGCTTCATGTCTCGTCCATATTCAACATTGCCCAACCCAAAGTCACCACTACCTGCAGGGAAACATGAACAGCTTTTTACAGCTCCCTGAAGACTGCAATAATTGGAACGTGTTATAAGGAAAGCTTCCTTCACTTTGAACTTTGCCCTTGTGAGGTCAGCGGTGTCCAGCCTGCTCCCCAGTAAAAAACATGGGCCTTTTATGTCAGGCTCAACAGACTGTGGAGCCTCCAGTGAACTTTGATGTTCATCTTTGATCGGCACATCAAATGACTCTGGTGCAAAATAACAGTGTCATAGATGAGATGCAGTTTATTGGAGACTGTTGGAGTGCCATACATGAACCAGTGGTCCATAGGCACAGATTTTCATTCTGGGTAGCAGTGAAAACATAGAGCAAACTCGTATACATTACTGAGCATGAGCATCACTGGAGTGTACAGTATTTAAACAGATCTATATGCAAAGCTTTCTACCTCTCTCTATGTCATATATTCTTCCTTGTCAAAACCATACCTGGAGTTTTCGTTTGTTTCATTAATGCATATTTCAGTAATTCTGTATGCTGCAGCTCTGACCTTCTGAGCTGTCTTCTCCAAAAAGTGCTTACAGTTGCGTTGTTACCAAATACTAACTAGGCCTACGCTACGACAGCAAGGTGCACTGTATATCAGCAAAACCCCCCCGTACGTCTGCCACAACTGCTATGGCACCAGTGGGCACCTTAATCAGACCATTGTGTGATTTCTAAGGGTTTTTATATTATTATATATACCATGACAAACATTACTTAATTAATATTTATCGTAGAAGTACCACAATCAATCCAGTTCAGCGTCTTTATGAAATGTACCTGTGTGCAAACGTTGAAACTGATCCGGCAATGTGTTAGAGTTATCGCGTTCACACGTAGGATTTGCGGACACGGGCCGACGTGATTCCATAATATCATTGTTTCACTGATATAATTAGGTGTGTCCTGCTCTTTTTAGCTCGGACTGATGTGGCAAAGTGACCAGCAGGGGGAGAGAGGGCCTTAAAGGCATATGTACCTAATTTGAACATTTTCAGGAGAGAATCCAAGAGCTCCCAAAAAGAAACATTTTATTTTGCTTTTATTTCCACAAATTTCCACAGTGATGCATTCAAACCTGCAGTTCTTTAAAAATCACAGCCAACCTGCATCTTTACATTTCACCTGCAATTTATTTCTTTCCTTTTCAGATTTCAGGAACTCAAGCACTCAAGTTTTTTTCTGACCATCTTTGATCTTCAACAATGCGTAACATATGCCGCAATCACAATGTTTTTCCCTTAAGCACAGCATGTCGGCCTTTCTCATCTGTCATTTCCGAATTGTGTGATATGTTCCATATGAATTACCTCTATTCTCTAGAAGTCCTAGCTCTTTGCATGATTACGCCTCCCTTTGTGCCGTAACCATATCTGACAACACGAGATGGGCTAACATATCGAACGCAGGGCTCAATCACAAACCCAGCGGGGGTACAGGCATCGTGAGGGCTAGAATAGGATCTGTCTTGATGTCTGCTTTTCATTTCCTGTGCAATTTTCAAACTCTTCTCAGCTCTTCTCACTAATGTACTGGGCTCCTTTTGTTAATGGTTCTTGTATATCACTTTCTTTCTATTCCTAAAAGACTGTGTTTCAAACAAAGGGTGTCTCTGTTTACATTTTTTTAACTAAGTAATTATGATAAATAATTCTTGCTTTGTTTTGGTTTTTCTCAACAGCGCGTCCAGTTAATTGCGAGTGTAAAAACACAAGGGAGGGGTCACAGAGGGCGCGTTTTATTGGCTGGTGCTTAGTTCGGGGGCAGTAGGCAAGAGGAGCATCTGAATTAGATTGGATTTAATTAAGGCGCCTCCCCCCCTCCTCCCCTTTGACGACATACTGTTACATATAAATAGGCTGTGTGCCAGACCGCCTCTTGGGAATTCCAAAAGTGCACACTGCTAAATATTACCCCAGGCCTTGAAGGTCAGGTACTCACAAGGAGAACATGCAGAGAGAGAGAGAGAGAGAGTGGATGGATATAAGGCAGGCTGAATGTGTCTATAGTCAGTGCATAGACAGCCTCACTAAAACACAGCCTATTCACTTTGAATAAAAGTGTTGTGTTGTGTCTGCTACACTAACAGGCTTCTATTTAGGGTTGAGACTTTCTAGTTCTTTTGATTGCAGACTGTTGGTCATTGGGTGCATTCATAGACTCTTTGGTACAACCAGTATTATATAAAAAAAAAGTATATAATGTAAATGGACAGATGTAATGTGTCAAGTTGGAAAGTAAATTGTTAATTTAAAGAGATATTTCATTAATGGAATTTTTCGCCATTCTCCCTTTAAAACGTTTGTCATATGGAATGTTCAAAATCCCAGAATGGAGGCGACTGGAGCTAAAGTGAGTGGGCAAAAGGCAAATCCATTTATTCTGTTCCCTGTATTTGTTTGTTTTGTTAACATACATAATCTACATAACATAACAAAACTATTTTTACAACTTTGAAACAGTAGATGACATTCAGGTTGTTCATTGCATTGTCAGAATTCATTACATTATTTGACTTAAAAAATATAATTATTGCCATTTGTAGACAGAGAGGTCACTTTTGGTTTACTTTTCTGAACTATGAGCTGGCCGTGGCTTGTATACACCACAGTAATCCTCACACTGCGCTGAACCCAATATCCCCCAAAGGCTGTAAGACTCCTGAAATACTTCAAAAATGCTTAAAATGCTTGGCAGCGCTGCTTTTTCGGGAAGATCTCACTCTTACAGATACAAGTATATAGAGCCTATTGATTGAAGTCTGAGATAGCACTTAATGGATATTTTCTGGCAAGCGTTATCCTCGAATGGTTAGATGCTGGATGGCCCTCTGTCATCAGCCTTATACATTTGATGAAACATTGTTAAGAGGGCATGGTGGTATATTTAACAGTTTCATGTTAAGCCTAGTACTAAATTAAGAAAGCTTCCAGAACATTTTGAACTTTTCATGAGGCACATAGCGATTTGATGTTTACAGGCCCCCGAAGCATTAGTGTAATTTGAAGCGAAACAGCAAAGTACTTGTATGTAGCTCGTTCCTCATTAGCACAGGCTCACTGCAGCCTTTTTAATAAATAGCAGCTTCTTCTTTTGTTAGCGCTCCGCCTCTGCTTAACCCTTCAGCTGCCAGGAAGGAGAAATGTTTACTCGTAAAGTACTGCAATTCAGTACTGTTTTTTTGGAATTTTATTTTTTGTTTTTAATGCTTTCTGTCTATCTAGTGAAGCCAAAAAAAATCCCAATAGACTATTTGAATTCTTGGTCTGAGAAAATAAACAATATTAATTCAATGATGGTGCAATGAAACTAAATCATGATAAAGCTGCCAATCCTCAGGCCGACAAACTCTTTGGGAGTTAGCATGTCCTCCCTGTGTTGCAGTAGGTTCACTTTGGCTTGCTCTCTCCATCCCCCCCAAAAATGCATAAAGATTAATTGGTGGAGCTAAATCTGTAATGAATATGACCGTGAATGGTTCTGTGCCTTAGAGCCAGCCACCAAAACATGAGGAAAAGTATGTCAAAATTGTTGCTAGTACAGTTTACATCCATACTGTAGGTATATCACTGATTACAGCTTTGTTTTGAATACACTAGAGTAGTTAGAATTATTGTTGCGTTGAAGTCCATGCATGTGTTTACATTATACACATGTTCAAGGATGCTGCATGTTAAAGGGTTAAAACAATCCCGTGTGCTTGTAAATCGCTGAAGCATATTTACATGTTGTGTAGCCGACTTCCTGATTGAAATTCTCCCACTGTGGATCGTCAGTCAGCAGAAATGTTTAAGTGCTATTCCCTGGTCTCATCTGGAATAATAAGTGCTCCCTGGCATCTCAGCGGTCCCTTTTCTCATTCCAGCCTCTATACCTTCACATGCGTTTTACTACAGACCGTGGCTCTCTTTCATCAGTTCGGTCCCGGGGCGCCTGTGTAGTTTGCAGAAAAGCCCTTCCTGTGACAAACATGGTAATCTCAGCCTCAGCCCCTGGTGCTGCTTCTCTCATCTCCAACCAAACAACACATGTCGCACTTTATCTCAATCTGCTGGAGGCTGTTGTGACCTCATACAGAATTATTTAGCCCCACTGTCCCTATTACTTTACTTCTTCAATAATAAAAGGTCCTTGTTAAAAAGCCCATAAGTGACCCCTGCTCTAACCACGGCATTTTCATTTGTTCTCTAGTAGGAGGTCCCACTGTTATATACTGCGCTCATCTCAAGTATTAAATCACACCACACATCTCCAAAATGAACCTCCAAACAATTTATTGGCCAATATTTCCGACTTTCACCTCGTCTTCCATCTTCATTTCACTCAAGCTTTCAACGGCATCCTCCCGTTTCCCGGCTCTCGCAACTCACTAAATTATACTAGCTGGAGACATGTGTGTCCCCGAATGCAGCTGAGAAGATTGCGTGGGAAATGGTGTAAAATTTGCTTGTGCATGCTTCGCCGAAACATCACAACATTACTACCTTGAAACGTTGTGAAAATGGGATGCGATAATTGTGGGTTGAAGATCCAGTTTTTTAAGCTGACTTGAGATTATTATTGCTTTATTAGCCTCTTTTGGCTTAGAATATTTAGTATGCACCACTATATTGGGTCTCTCCTCTGTAAAATATTTAGGGCACAGAGAACTACTATAGTGTGTGTAATAAAAGCTGGCTGAGCATGTATTATTATTATGTCTGCCAATTTATTAGATACATCTAAATCAGGGGTGTCCAAACTTTTTTCACTGAGGGCCACATGTCAGATATTTATACTGAGGAGGGCCACTCGCTTAGGTGACCGAATTTGCTTCAACAAAAGTCCCCTTCAGTTGGATCTGTTTTCTGACACTTATGTTCAGGTTCAGGTTTATTCACTTATTATCTCTCTATAGTACAACAATAACCACACAGAAAAGTGGACTTGGATTATATAGAGTCAAATGCAGTAAAAAGACCATTTCAGCCAATTGAGAGGTAAGCCTGAGGGCCACAAAAAATTGCTCTGTGGGCCACATTTGGCCCCTGGGCCATAGTTTGGACACAACCAGTCTAAATGGTCAAATCAGAAGTGAAACCCAAATTACTCCTTTACATGGTACACCTGGTCAGAATATTGACTGACACATTGTTTTGTGCTCGTAATTACTCATATATGAGTAGAATGTTCTCCTAATAGTCCCCTTCTTTCCTCCAGAGGCCCCCGGACAGGACTTTGTGACTCTGGACTACCGTCTGCGCTACTACCCCAGCATCACGTACGCGGTCATCGGCAGTGCGGTCATCTTTGTCCTGGTTGTGGCATTGCTGGCTTTGGTCCTCCATCACCAGAGAAAACGGAGTGTCCTGCTTCCCAGAGGAGTAAGAGGCAGCTCCCACCACCACCATCAGCCTCTTCTGTTGTCCCGCCTGGTGATCTTAGACCGCATGCACCCTGGAGCTCCGGGCCATTCCCCCAGCAGTAGCGCCACAATGGGCCAATACAGCTCAACGCCTCCGGCCCTGCAGCTGCTGTCCGGGACATTGTACCCATCAGGAATCTCACTGGACTCTCCCCCATCCTACTCACAAGCTGTTCTAGATGCCAGGTGAGGTGACATGAATAATAGATTATATAAACTACACATTGATACAGTAATACATAGACAACAGAATTTTTTATAGCACTGATAAAAAACGTAAGTATATTCAGACTTAGTACATGCTAATTTTCACGATGGTATGTATAGTGACAGAGACTGGTTATCCCTATTGCCTCGTTAAGAAGGTTGTAGGTTTAACCCTTGAGCTTCCTGACTACAATCTGTCTTGGTGTCTGCATGTCCTCCTTGTGTTACTGTAGAGTTTCCCCCGTATCTCTGGTTTCCTCCTACTGTCCAAAGATGTGCGTTGGTGAATCTGAAATCATTCCTAGTAAATGACTATGAGTGAATTGTTGTCTGTCAATGTATTAAAGTTTCTCTATCAGTCTGCCACTGAGACTGATAAGGCTATGTTTTAATGTTATGAATGAATGTGGTTGCATGGTTGGTGTATGATGGTGGTTGTAGGCACAGAATGGCAGCCACGCTTTCATTAAATTGTTACAGGGCAGCTGTGGCTACACAAGTTACCACCAAAGTGTCTTTGAGTGTATAGAAAAGCACTATATAAGTATGATGCATTATTATGTTTTATAATAATATAACTGAAACTAAAAATGAGTAAAAGTGTTGAAGTACAATGAGATGAAAATACTATAACTTAGACAGGGAGGTAACTTTTGTGTCTCTCTTGAGTAGCAACTAGTTGGAGGATACAGCCTTTAATACATTTCATTATATAATAGGTATCGTTTAAATAGCTAACATCCCTATGTCCCGTACATATTAATCACTCAATTCAATTCAATTTTATTTGTATAGCCCTATATCACAACAAAGTTGCCTCAGAGGGCTTCACAAAAAGAGATGTATGTAAACAACAAACAAGGTCATTGCAAACAGTAACAAAGTGAATAGACAATCAATAAACACACAAACAGGACTGTCCCAGGACGTCCCCTGTCGTTAGACCCTCCATTGCAGTTTCAGGAAAAACTTAAAAAAAAAACATTTATGGGAAAAAGAGAAACCTTAGGGAAACCACATGATCCACTCCCATGATATGGTAAAAAGAGTATTTATAATGTTGTAAATGCTGTGATTAAGTTATAACTTCTAG
>JAVQKC010000970.1:0-24432 GCA_036025475.1 Philypnodon macrostomus
CCTGGGTTTACGGCCGGCGGCTCTCATTCCTGGGCCAGTGCCGCTGTTCCTCTCCACCTTCTCTCCTTACTCCTGTTTCCCGCCAGGGATCGGCGCACCTGAGCCCACAGCTGTACCCAATCTCACCCGTAATCAGCACAGGATATCAGGTGCCTCTGTGCGCACGACCAGGGCTGGTTCGTTCCTCCGTTTCCTCTGTCTCCTCGGGTCCCTCAAGTTTTCCTCGCACGAGTTTCCGCGATCACGGACTCCGCCACGTCCCGTGAGGCTCCCGTGGGTACGGACCTCGGTGGACGCTTCCTCCCGTTTCCGGCCGAACCCGGAGTACGCCCCGGCCTGCGAGCCGCTCGACCCGGGATCGCAGCCGTGGATTTTCCGCCCGCAAGGCATCGGAGGTGTGGACACTTCCCCGAGCCTTGGACTCAGTGCCTGCCTGTTTTTGTACGGTAGTGATTTTCTGTTCCCCCTTTTTTTCATCTTTTATGTTGTTCAAATAAAGACTTGAACTGGAACTCTGTGTAGCGTGTGTTGCAATTGGGTCCTAAGTACACCCCCCGTGACATCAATTAAATGAACTGAATATAAATGTGCAGTTCTGTCTCCCGTTCTCATCTGCTACTGCCCAGAGGCTGTGGGTCAGATGCAGAGACTTGTTGATAGTATAGAGTGAACATGCCTCAACAAATCCTCTTATGCGAACAATAGTGCCCTCTCCAGGGTGGGCTGCTGCAGGGACACACAGCTGTTCTACAGCAGTGGAAGATGATGATGTGATTGTGTTTAGTGAGATTTATGATAGTGCGTATTATGTGTGCACTATTTGATCTACTCTTTAAATTTTAGAGCATCTGACCTGAGATTATGTGTACTGACCTTTTCTTTGATGTTTAAGCTCCAAGGGGGGTATTCATGTGTCACAAATGCTTTATAGTTTTCTTTTTTGTTGTTGTCAGCGTGCCACTCAGTCTACATCTTTTCCTCATAACTTCATTTTTCTGGCTCACTTGTGAACAGTGCTTAAGTTTACTGTAACAGCCAACCCCAGACACGCCATGTGTTAGTAATCATTTATTTTGAAGCCACCTTTGTGCGGTTCTACAGGGAGGCAAGAGGCTGGATTTTTGCCCTTTATCAATGTTACATGCATCCTCAAAAGGGTACAACAAAACAGCTCTTTTGAGATATATATTGTTCTATCACAATAAGGAATTCCAAGGAGTTAGAAGTAAACAGGCTAATGTGATGGCAAAACTAGTCAATGATACATTTAAACATTTCATATTAGTGATTCTTTTGCGCCTTTGCTAATATTTTTTAAGACAATTTCTTTACCACTAGCCCCTCTTCTCTGTGGTGTCCTCATTATCCAAATCTCCGCTGAGCATATTTTACTTCCTTCCTGTCAGTGCATTTCCCAAAGTTGTTGACCTGTGCATGACACAGAGTGATCCACTTAAGATTTATGCCTGCTATTCGATTGTCCCGAAATAAGTTACTACACAGCAGACAAGCCAACTTTATTACCCTGGTATATTTGTCTTTACAATAACAATTTACTAACCCCCAACTGTGTCCTATATTAAATGAAACCAATGAGGGGCATTTTGAGGCATTAATGATGGCTTAGAATAGTCAAAAGAGGCCACTATGGAGAAGCTAGAGGAGGAGCATGTCATGTGGTGGGATTTAGCAAGGGGAAAAGAACCAAAATGGTGAACTGCGCAGACGAATAAACTTAATAAAAAGGAAACAGCAACAAAGGTCGTCCAAATATAGCAACAAAAACGTATTACCAAACACACAAACACGCACAAACACACACAAACACGCACGAACATGCACAAACATGCACGAACACGCACAAACACGCACAAACACGCACAATGCACCAACACAGAGCAGGGGAAAACACAAATACAGAGACAACGAGACACAGGTGAAACACATCGGGGCGTGGCAGGAAACACAGGAGGGAAACAAAACAGAAACACAAGTCGTCACAGAACATAACAAAATAAAACAGGAAACAAGAGCTCACGGCAGAGCACAAAGGATTAGTGTTGGTTATGAGATAACCCCTGTGTTCCCACTTGAAAAATACTACTATATATTATTTCAGTGTTGTTGATGTTTGGCTTTAAAGAGGTAAACAACCCACTTCTTGATTTTTAATAAACATATATCGTCTTGTTTTATTATGTTCAACCCAATACAATTCAAAGATTCAAAGTGTTTATTGTCATATGCACAGTAGGAAACATGATTCCCTGCTCAATGAAATTCTTACTTTGCTGCCCGGACTGGATGCCAACAATAAAATAGTAGAAAATAAGGATCAGCATGCAAATGAGAATATATACACAGGTGTGTGAATCAATGGTGTGACACTACTGACTTTTGATGACAACCCAAACATTTGCTCACTACTAACAATATGGTATTGCTCTGACTGTCACTGTCCAAGGGTGGTCACTATTACAATTACTACTCAAATCACTCACCTGTGCAAACGCATATGCCCATAAGTATTATTCTTTTTGTATGTAATCCTAACCTTAAATCACCAAATACTGTATATCTGCACTTAAAAACAACAAACCATGGTCAGGTATCTTTGTTTCTCCTCCTCTGAGCTACATTTACCTTTCCACGTCTCTGTCGGCTGTCATGTTTGTACACCAAAACATTTGTACGCCAAAAAAGGCAACTCATTTGTATAATGCGCATGAAATAACAGCATTTCACAGCGGCCCTGTGGCCATTTTCCATTCCATTGAGTTCTTCAGCTCAGCTCCAGTGACCTGCTTTAAAGAGACACACACTAGGCTTGTCTCTGCTTGTGTGTGTGCATTGTAGTATCTTTAGCAATGTCCATGTAAAAAGATTTAAACTTCCCTGTATTACTGACAGACACCGTTTGTTTTCTAATTTGACACTTAATTATTAGCTTTTTAAAATGATTATTATTAAAGAATAGTTGCTTTATGATCTTGTCAAAAAGTAGAATGCATGGTCAGTAGCATGATCTTTTCTGTGCTGCTGACAAATAGGCAAATTGAGAGAGAAGTCAGCTACAAGAATAAACACACAAATAGATAAACATATACACTAATGCTGGCATAGATGGAAAAATCACACAAATATTATCTCATTTAACACTTCCAATATAAGTGGGCTCTATATGCCTTTGTTGCTGATCCCCATGTGTCAGTACAATGTCAGGTCAGTGTCTAAACCAGGATCAAAGCATCAGTTAATTTTGTGCCTGAAGCAAAGCATCATAATATATGCACAGTTGAAATTCTCTGTAGCTTCTGTTTCAACACGTTCAGTCAAATCCTCTGTGAGCATCCAGAAATACACTGGCAAGCATTAATTCATGCAACCTGATTTTCACTAGTTCATATTCAATGTGGCCCAGCTCAGTGACTGAAGTAAAGATCATTTTGAAATTGCCTTGTTAGTTCTCTCTCTCTTCCCCTGCCATCATGGTCCCTGCTCCGTAAGTGTGGACAGCTGCTACCCTTTGACCTTTGCCTGTATGTAAACCATCTCCACAGCTCATAATTATCCATCATACTGAAGGTTGCTTGGAATGCAATAGTGTGTCCAATGCTACTAAGTAAACTACAGAAAATAAATTTTAAATGACTTGTTAACTCCAGGAGTCAGGAGTTGATGTGGCAATACCATTAACGTCATTACTACAGTCGTCTATGTAATCACAATTTTATGTCCCATGCTGCAGTAACATCTAAGGCAATCATTGCTTTTATTTTTGTGTTCATTTTAAAAGCTGTAAATGAACATTTTCTTGTGTTTATTAAGGTTTCATTTGTATTCCCAACAGAGAGACCTTTACTCTATTCAGTTTTCAGTTTTATTGTATGTTGGACTATTGGATTTAAACAATACTGTATTTATAAATGTATTGTAAGTTTATCTTCAGTCGATTTCACAAAACCTATTGTTATCATATTTGTTATCCCTTTACATGTTCTATATCACAGAGAGAAAAGAGCGGAGCTGCATTTCGGTTCCCGGTTCTATATGTCTTGTTCATAAAGATAAAATTGACAATAAAGAATCTTCAGTTTTTCTTCTTTTGTTTGTCTATTGGATTTTTGATTGGCTGTGTTTTTTCACTCAATGTGAGAGAAGATTATTTTGGTATCCTTTATCAACTTCTGAGTGAAAAGTGGACGCCGTTTTGTGGCTAATTTCTTAAGCCCAGTCTCCTGCTTCTTACTAATGCTCTGGTGTGACTCGGGTGTGTGTCCTAACAACCGCTGTTTTCTTCTGTTGCCATGACAGCTTGTTCCTCTGCTGGAGACAGGAGGTTGTGTGGTTTATGAAATTAATTTATCATGACAAAATTGTCTGCAAGGGGTGAGCCGTGAATGTTTAGTGTGCTCTGTTTTGTGAGTGTGTGTGTGTGCATGTATGTTGTAAGTCATGAAAGGCTTGGCACAGTGCAGACCTTTTGTATTTCGAAGCAGTGGCACTGTGCCCAGCTTGTATGGCTTATGCTGATGACTCAGGGCAGCACTAGCCTCCGGTCAGAGCAAGGCTGTACCATCTTCCTGGTGTGAAACTCCATCCAATGTGCCAGAGCTGCCAGCCCTGAAAGCTTTACCAATACAAGCAACAAACATGTCCGATACACATTTCACGCTGTCATTCCATCAATATCCACAATATCAGTGCACAAAGGGTAAAGTGAACAGAACAGCAGAATGGCTCAATGAGCTTATGCACTAACAATTGTTTAAATAGCATTAAAATATATGCAATGTATATTCATCATTATATTCATCAGTCTCTAATGCAAGTGAAGTCATGTGACAACACTTTGCCTCCCACCATTTCATCAATGTTGTTCACGTCTTTGTTTATTCAAGCGTTAAACCCCTTACAGACTCAGTGATCTTTATTATTAGGTTTGTGGAGTGTGAAACCTGCTACTATAGCTACCATATCTTTGCACGAATGCAGCAGTAAAGCAAACAACAAGCTTTCATGGAGGAACTCACTCCCAGCACCCGCGGCAACAGGTCCCAGATTTGACAAGTTTAATTGTAAAGTGTACCAAGGCTTAGCTGAGACTGAGATGTGATGTCTTTTAAAACAGACCAAGGTAATAATATTGCTGTAATAAGGTTCCCAATTACACAAGACGCTGCTTAAATAAATGACCATTTCTGTCTGAGCTGAAAACCAGAGCTTTATAATTAAATTGCCGTATGAGAAATTGTACAATTAACAGTGCCTTACAACCATCGGCAACAGTAATGTTTGATTCTTATAACTTCTGTGATGGAGCCACTGGAGCAGAAAAGGAGGCAGAGAGAAAATTAAGATTTCAGAAATGCATTAAATTTGTATTTCATCAAATTAGAAATAGTAGCTCCTTGAAAAGCAGCCACAAGGCATGAATGGCAAATGACCAGGCCTTATCCAAAAAGAATATTAATAGGTAATCACTTTCTTTTGTGTGCTATTTTGCATGGCACCCTTGGCTACAGCACTATACACGGTTTTGAAAGACTATTTTAAAATGTTGCCATTTCATATTTGTCATGGTTTCAATACAGTTTGAATAAACACAATATAAACACACACACGTTCTAACTGTCCCCTGTGCTCCCATAACACCCCAATAGCTTTACTAAATTGCTGCTTTGCCCGTTTTCTTTCAGTTTCTTTCTTTCATCTGTTCTCTTTACTCCCAATGCACATGATTGTTTTCTGGTTAGCCTAGAGCGAGAATTTAATCAAAGCTCACGTTGGTGTCTGTACCTCTCGTGACTGAAGGGAAGGGGGGTTTAAGGCCCAGTTGGAGAGGCAGTGCAATTAGCTGAGACAAGGCTGGTTAATATTCCCCACCTGAACACTGAATTGGTCCACAACACCCATGTATTTATAATCACACCTGCTACTGGAGCCCATTAGGGCGCGGTTTAACACGTGAGAATTAAGTAATGTATTTTAAAAAAAATTTATTAACCTTTCTTTAACCAGGATACAAACTCATTGAGATTACAAATCTCTTTTGCAAGAGTCCTGGCCAAGAGGCAGCAGCACAACCTCAGTTATATGTCACACAGTTCATAACACATTGTTTCACACACTCACAAATAACATACACAATACAAATAAATGCAAAGTAAGACCAATAGAGACAAAATGAACTAAAACAATTACAAGTGAAGGATTTAGTATTTCAGTTCAGTTAAAAGAGCGTTAAAAGGTTCAGTTCTTACAGTTTAAAATCTTTTGAAGATGCTGCAACTCCAAAAGCCTTTTTCCCAGTTCAGTGCGAGCTCTGGGCTCAGAGGGAAGAAGCAGGCCCTGAGAGCGCAGACTGTAGCTTCTGCTGCTCCTCAGCTCAGTGAGGCGATGGAGATACGGAGGGATCCGAGAATGGATTTATAAATTAAAAGATACCAGTGTTCCAGTCTCCGAGTTGACCATGAAGACCAACCCCCCGAGAGTACAGGACACAGGGATGAGTCAATGACTTAAAGTTTGTTATAATGCTCTATGATACTTAGAGTCTAAGGCATGCAAATCATCAGAAGAAGCATTCATATAAATAGCACTGTAATTAAGTACAGACATTGAACCTGTTTGATTTTTAGTCTGTGAACCAGTTATTGAATGTGGGTTTTAAAAGATAAACAGTTGTTGATTAAGATACCAATATATTTGTCCTATTTTTGAATAATGAGAGGAAGCTGCTCAAGATTTGCTTGATTTGGAGAAGAGCATATATTTGGTTTAAAATGATAAAAAGTTGTTAAAGGTGTTTTGCATTTGATTAAGCCAGTTGGAGCTGAGATATGGCACGTTCTAGAGAATGTGCTAAAGTGTATAGAACAGTATCATCTGCATACATGTGCAAATTATCTAAAGCTGATGTAGAGAATAAAAAGAAGAGGACCCTGAGGTACACCTAAGGTTACATTTTAAAGAACTGGATTTGTGTCTCTGAACCCTCACACACTAAAGTGCTGTACACCAGTGTAAAAGTAATTCTGTGTACAATGTAAACATTCAGTAGAAAATTCAATGTAAATACTTTGCCTTCAAAACTCCACTAAGATCCATCTTTGAAGTACATCATGTTCGTCCCATCATTTAATCAAACATGCTCCACACATTCCTCTGTCTGTGGTACACTGAGACATCTGTAACGCTAAGAGGGTGAAATGCATTGACAGATGTACATGCAGGTACAGACACCGCGACACCTTTAGCTGTCCTGATTGATGGGTGCTCCTAAAGCGCTTTACCATATGCAGAGGGTCAGCAGTGGGTCAGTAGAGCATTACCACATTAGGTTTCCAAAAAATACAAAATAATAATAGTTTGTTTGATTGGACTATAAAGAAACACTTCCTGGATAATGGCCGATTAGCCACAGAGCTGACACAGAGGCATACAGACTACAATTTACCCTCACATTCATTTACCAGGGGCAATTTAGACATGTATTCTTGAATGGTGAGGAGAAGCCAAAATAGCCAGAACACACAGTAACACAAGGAGGACATGCAGACGTTACTCCGAGAGATCATGTGTTGAACAAAATCAATTTTCCTTTCAGACGTGGTAATTTGTCTTTATCTGTATATTGCTGGTAATCTGGACCTTTCTTGATCACGCATAGCCATACATTGATCAGTGTATGCTCATAAACATGCAAATGCAACAGTTATACAGTATGAAGCTTCACCACATGCATTTTGTCTGCTCAGTGTGTGTTGACAGCTGGCTAAATTCCAATAAACCAGTCTGGGGTCCACAATTTAAGGAGACCCAATGCTCCAAAATACACAAAACGGTTCAAAGACAGACAACAACTGAGAAGGGCTTGTAAAAGTTGACAGATTTATCTCTGTTGTATTTTGACAAGGTATTTGATTTATAGCTAATAGGTATAGGTATACAACCCTGGCTGCACCCATAGTAATGTCAAACACTGGCTCTTCTGTGCTGAGCCATATCAATATATCTGTGTGTGTGTGTGTGTGTGTGTGTGTCTGGTGATGGGGTGTGCGTGTGTGGTGTTGGTGATTGTGATGGGGTGTAGGGGGACGGGGGTATTATCTTTAATTCTGTAAAGAACAATGTGTTGTATTTTAAATGTATGAAAAGCGTTATAAATAAAGTTTTGATTGATTGATTGAAACACGCTGACACACAATTATTAGGCTTAACGTTTTGTCAACATTTTGTAACTAGGTCTGGTAAAGTGGAACTCTATAAACCATACATGTGGGCATAATAATTATTGATACATTGAAATCCCCCATTGAAATACTATCTGCTTTATATATATTATGTAAAAAGGGTAATTTAAAATATTTTATGCCTCAGATATTTGTATAGCATTTCTTGAGTACATGACATAAGGACTATCATAACAACATTGTAGGCTTTTGTTGTTCCTATATGTACGGAAAGGTTTTAGCCAAACTGGGAAACCATATAAAACTGAATAAAAATGAGTAAAACATGTCAATATTAACCAGTTTGAATGTGTCCACATGATCTGAACTTCAAACACATTATTGATTTGACCTGTTGCATTCCTAACTTCAGTTCAGAAAGCCTGTCCTCTAGCTGTCACTGTTGACAGATTTAACTTATGTCATGAACGTTTGTCTATTGCACTTACAAACACGTGTACACTGGGAGACAGTACTACAATGCATTCCTGGCTCTATGGGGTCAAAGAGCTCATCACTTACCCCTCCTCCTCCCTCCTGCTGTTTATCTGCCCCCTTTTGTGTCTACCCCACTCTGCCTCTCACAGCCAACAGGTTACAGCCCCCACCGCTCCCAAAAACTTTCTACACTTTAGCAATCATTCATGCACCCACACCTACCTCCTTCTAGTATTCACTTCACTGGGAATAATTTCACCGTTTTGCACACTTGGATACAACTTTTTTCCATTGTTTTAGTGGATATTTCTGCATACACCCTGAAGATATCACCTGGATTGCAAAAGAAAATAATGGTTCACTTAACGATGGTGAGTGAGAGACTTAAGGTCCAATTGTCAAAACCTATTACCTTAACTGCACTTTGATATGGTGCTTTGCAGAATGGTCTAAAAGTCCTTGCAAGTGTTTGGAGAAAGGCCGACTTTTCTTTATACTCGAACTATAGTCTAGTTAATTTCTCATCTGTGCTTAATAGCCTCCACTCATTTGGTTTTTAGTGTCCAAAGCTATAATTTTATGAGCTGTGCTACTAGTTTTAAAACTCAAGGTCTATGCTGAAGTCTTGCATGCATTAATGTCTCTTGCAAAAGCGCTCTTGCTTTTTCAGTTGATGCAGGGACTTTGCATCTGAAAACCCAACAGATGCATAAAACCGGGAGGAATCTACATGTATTACATCTATTCTGGTGTATTCATGAATAATAACAACATCCAGGCTGTGCGGTTGTTTGTTTATTAGGACATTGTCAGAAGATGAAACCGAGATGTGAAAAAATGAATGTTGGGGCATTTTTCACCTCCGTGCTTAGACTTGTCTGATTTAGTCGACTGCAGAAGCAATGCATTATTAAGACACTATGCGGTAGCCTGTCAGCGTTTGTGTTAGCATGTGTTCCTTTATGTGTGAATTAGCTCTAGATATCTAAAAACATCTGCTGTAGTGCACTGTAGCTATGAGTAGTGTGTGTGTGCACATCTTCACTGTTGCCAGTTTACCACCTACAGGGATAATCCATCCTGTAAAGTGGTGAGGTGGAAAATGCCATTATGTAGAAATAGCTGACATGCAGGGCATACAGTAGGATGTGTGAACATGTATGACTATGTGTGAAAGGAGATAGGAGAAAGGAAGCATAAGGCCCAGGAAGAGTATACTTTATTTTGCAACATTTAATCCTCACCGGAAGGCTGTGGACACAATGCAGTGTCAGTGGACACAAGCTAGAGTTGTAATATATGTTGTACATAGTACTTTTCAGGACACCCAAAAACAGCTTTACAATTGCATTATTCATTCACCCCATACACTGGTGGTGTTAAGCTACTTATGTAGCCCTGGGGCAGTCTGACAGAAGAGTGGCTGCCATCACACAACATTCATAGGCAATGTGGGTTAAGTGTCTTGACAGTATGCACTCGGACGCGGACTCGAACCGGCGATCGCCTACCCACTGCGCCACTGCCGCCCCCTTACATCAAACTTACTTCCCTCTCCACAGGCATTAAACTGTCCAGCTGTTTGGCTTCAGGGGCAAGACAGCAGTTTGGTGTATAAAGCATATACTCATAGAATTCATTTTAAGGACCAGTTTCATGATATTATTGCTAGGATAAATGAATGGAATAAGGATTTGATATACTGCGCATATTGGCAGAAAACAGTTTGATTTATGGAGCTGATGCTGAGAGCCAAAAAAGACCTGACTTTATTTGATCTCATGTATGGCGGCTGAGTGAAGGCAGATTTCCATTTCTCTTTGATGTCACTTGTGCATTTGCAAAAAAAACATATGCCCATACACTGCATGCACACTCATGCAGAGAGTGTGAGTGACGGGGAGCTAATGCCAAACATAAGAAAAGCATAACAGCATGAACCATTTATTTCTATTACAGTTGAAGTTTTGAACATGCTGCCTTCTGATGGAGCCTCATTCAACTGAAATGTGACTTTTTACTCACTTACATGCATGAAAAGAACCAGAAACATAGAGGGACGTGTGTAGGAATAGGTAAATTGAAGGTGGATAAATGTGAGAGAAAATGGATGAGCATGTCTTTGTGTCTGCTCTGTGACTAACTGGACATGGTGTACCCCACCTAAGGCACATTGTTGCTGGAATAGGCTCCAATCACCCACAACCCCTAAGAAGAGGAAGCATTAAAATACAACCTTGAAGTTAATGCCATTCTATATAACAGCTTCACAGTCTGTTAAAGACATTGTGTTATTTCCTGATGTTTTAATGCATCTCCATTTACTTTACCATTAACAGCACCTTATATATTTATAGGACAAATTACAATGCTTTAGCAGCGTGACTCCCTCTTTATGTACCTGTCTGACTGTCAGCTTCTCACTAAAAACTCTGTCAAGAATCATCCTCCCACACTGTGTTGAAGGACATTAGTTTTTATAGTACAGACAAAGAATGTCTACTGAAGTGTGTAACATTTGTGTGTAAGAAAAGTTTAAAAATAAGCTTTAAAACACTAAATCTCAGGTGAAGTGTTATCAGGCTACTGTTCTATACTTATTTAAGTTGACCGTAAACTTCGGATATGATTGGCCATGCTTTCTTAACCTCAGACAGCACAAAAGCCTCATGGGATTTTGGTCTTTTGTGTTGGACAGGTGCTCGGTCCAGATGCTTGTTTGACCTCTTGAAAACATAGATGCTCAGTGGAACCTTCCGCTGCCAAAAAGTACATTTTCAACTTTTATGTTGACATATATGCATACTTTGATCCTATTTATGGTATAGACAGACCTCATGTCCAGCAGGAGACTGGCGAGCTGTAACTCAAAAATGAAACCTGATTGTTGCTACTGTATATGGTCTTCATAAGTAGTTTTGTTGAAGCCTTAATATTGACTGACAAGAGTAGAGCAATTTGATGTTAAGTGAATGGTTAGTGTAGTGGTTGTATCATATCATGTATCATTGTAACAGCAGGTATGTTAATAAATATACATAATTATTATATGTTGATCAAATACAGTTAGATAATAAATACAATACAAATACAATTGAACCCCATTATTAACTTAACCATATTGTGCAAGCTGGGTTAAAGGTTAAGTCTATGTTAGAAAAATGCCTGTTGGTGTGCTGGTTACCATCAGATGGTGTTTTTTGCATCTGCACTCCCTAAGTTTTATGATGGGAGAAACGGTTTATTGATTGTGACCATTGTTTTGTTTTCTCTTGTTTCAGATCAGAGAAAGTTAAAGTTGATGAGCCGATGACTTTGGAGTGAAACTTCTGGAAGAGTAGTTGATTGAAAAACAGACAAAAGGAGGACTATGGGTTTGTTTTCTTTGTGGAGCCTGTTACTGCTGTCAGTTTCTCTCCACCAACAAAGTGTCACAGCACAAAGTGAAGGTAAGGGACGCTCACTACTAACCCAAAACTAGCTGCCTTTTTGTCAACAGTGTGCACACACCCGTGAATTAATGGGCTTGGATAGTCAGGCCAAAGTGCATGTGCTTCATCATTAAAAACTTCACACCTGGCAGGCTCCTGCTTTCTGTGTCAAGTGAAGTCCGGGAACATTTAAACATCTGCTAGCCTTGTGTACAGTAGCACTCAGCCTTGCAGCCTGCCAGCCTTGTGGCATTGGATGTTGGTGAAAAGTCAACAAATTACATTTTTACACCAGGCATGTTAAAGAGATTGATCCGTAAAGTTGGGCAAAATTGAAGTGCCAACTTTTTTTTTTGGTCACGCTCACCTGAGCTCCCAATTACCCCACTAGGTGGCGCTGAAATGCTGCTAGGACTGTGGTGAGAAAAGTGAGTATGGGAGTATGGTCAGTAGCTAACATGCTGGCATTGAGTTGTTTAAGTAAACCGTATGTAATTCTAATTACTTCACTAAATATTTTTGTGTAGTATGCAAATGAATATCATTGCTAGAACCTGCCGGTAGCTTCTATATTGTATACAGTTTATTACAAGGACCACATTCTGCATCTAAACAGTGTAATGTGTATTCAGGAAAGCAAATCATCTTTGTGGTGAATAATTATGTATAAAGCTTAAAATCAAAAGAGCAAAACCATTGAAAATCTCAAAATTTGTTTGCATTGTGCTCTATCTGCTCATTCACATTGCTCAAAGAGTAGGCGCTGATGCACAGGAGTGACAGGCTTTTCCTTTGTTCGTCTTGTTTGAAATGATTGCAGTCCATCATTATTTCAAAAGCTATTTTCCCACAGTATTTTTCTCCAGCCTATGTTACTGTGAGCTACCTCTAATGTGTGCATCAGTTGTATTTTTTATAGGTAGGCGTACATAACATTTTGTGATATCAGCCCAGATAAGCTTCAATAACCATTCTTCTTTATCTCTCAGCATGTGTTGTCTTCTTATCGTCTGCATGTGGTTTTCACCTGCCGGCCCAGACAGACAAACTTCTGGATAACTGATCTCGTTTCACATCTCAGTCTGTGTCTGTCTGCCTCCAGCAAGTCTCTGCTCGGCTTTACGTGCTTTCACTGAAGTTTGTGGGGTGGAAAATGTATCCCAATAAACGGAAGAGCCATATGTGTTTTGTGTGGTGTTAAACAGCATACAAGGCTCAGCTTAGGAGTTGAAAGTATTGCTTGAAAACTGCTCACTCCCTCAGTGGTTTTAGCTTCTATTCAACACACAATATAAATTCCATATAACTGATGGATTTAAATTTAGATCAGTGTGTATCTTCCAATGGTGGGAGTTTTGTGATGCAGATTAATGTAGTCCTTGAAATGTGTTTTATTTCTGTTTTAGTGCTCTGTTTTGGGCTTATAGTTGATGTGTAGACCACTTCTTTCTTAGTTCTGGATTAGTCGTACTTTTGTTTTGTTTTTAAAATGGTACTTTGAGAGTTTTTTCTTTACAGTATTTTATAACAACCACGTGAGTTTGTCTCCTGGCTGTGTAGCTAGATATGTCCAGAGATGTATGGGGTTGTGAGAAGGGCCATTAGGTTAGGTTGCCATTGGCCGGAGACATATCAAGTTTGGTGAATCCTGGGATTGTAGCCAAATAATAATGGTGAGATAATAGGAGAGTACATGGCAGTTGCTGATTTATCACTTCTGAACAATTAGGTCTATCTTATTCACGAGTCTAATCAATGCTGTTGTCAGTGTCACTGTGGTTTATTGCACATTTAATGCCAGAATATTGACTTACAGGGTTGCAGACACAGCTTATTTCTACTCAGGTAACAGTATACCTATTCTGTGCAAGTATGTGTATGTCAGTTCATGCACCAATAGACATTAGTGTTACTTTTAGATCCCATTACAAAGATCCTGAATCCTTTTAAACACGCATCCTTATGTTAAATGTATTCATTTGCTCCATCGAGGGGACTGACCCTGATTTTGGGTGTGTTTACCTTATTATTCTAGCCATTTCTCATCGCTGTACTAAAGTTTTATTGCTGGAGTGCTCTGAATATTGATAGTCTCTTTGGCTCACTTGTGTCTCATTAAAAATTCATGGGGATTTGTGCTGTGTTCTGGCTGCATGACAGAGGGAAGTGAAAACTAAATCTTAAGATAGTAGAGCAAGACTGCTCTCTAGTGGACGGGACTAGAATAATAAAAAAACATATTTTTCAGTTTGCAGGACAGTGGGGCAAGCTGACATAGTTTTTCTTGTGGATGAATCTTGGAGTGTTGGACAGAGCAGCTTTTTCAAAATGAAAGACTTCATCTCGTCAGTTGTGTCCCACTTCCCTGAACATTCGGTCGGATCTGATGGAGTTCGCTTTGGAGTCACAGTTTTTGGAGACAGACCAAGGTAAACTAGAACGCAGCATGACAACACATCTAAATCAGACATGAATGTTTACTTACCTTTTTGTTGCAGGATGCAGATTGCATTGACAGACTACAGTACTCTGGATGAAATCCTTAATGCTATTAGAGAGATCCCGTATGAAGGTGGAGCCAGGAGGCTGGGATCTGCCCTCCGATTTCTGGTGGATACTGTGTTCAGTGCAGTTATTACTCGTGATAACGCCCCAAAGGTAAACCCCTTCAACCAGATAAATACCGTATTAAGGTCCAGACAAATGTATCAATTAGCAATTTGCCAAGTGTACAGATTACCAACAGGTTGAATTAAATGAACTCTGGGGAGGGAAGAGGGCCATTGTAAAAGATAAATCAATTGAGGGTTACATATTTTTTACTGATTAGGTAAGAAAATTTAATCATTTTCATTCATTTCATTAAACATTGTGACTAAAATTACTTTAAGCTACAGCTAACTCTAACGACTGTAAGGTCATAATGGTAATCTGCATGGAAATACTATATGGTGATTGCTTCACAGATTGCTGTATTGATCACAAATGGACATTCGGACGACAAGGTTGATGCTGCAGCTCAAGGAGTAGCTGACAATGGCATTTCTCTGTATGCAGTAGGTGAGTGTGGATCGAGCTATTGTGAATTCCTGCAACACTCCCACTCCAGCTACCTCTCAGATTTTATCCCAGCTCTTCCTTCTTATCTCTATGTTTGCAGTATAAATTCAGGTCCTGTACATTTAGATTGATTGCTTTCAGTGTGAGGAATTGCAAGTGTATGGCAGCGTCTTTTTTGTAGATTACACTTATGTTGGGTTTGTATCTCTGAAATCAGTAACAGCAATAAAACATGTATGCAATTTTAGCTATATGTGATTCACAGCTCCCTTAAGTATTGCGGTGTTTTAGCGGAGAAACACAACGGTGCATGCACATTTAGTAAGCCTTTCTCCCACTTTCATCTACACACTTGCATACATACTCGTGCCCACATTTACTTCTCTCTGCTGGGAGCGCTGTGGTAATTACTGCTCATTAGCCAACGGTGCGCTAATCACAGCCATTTTTCATTGGCCGATTCAGTGTCCTCCATCTGCACCTCTGACTCCTGGGCCTGCCCTTCACATTCATCACTGCTGAAGAGAAGCTGCACTTGCAACTTGAATGTTAGTTTCACATAAATGTACAGTAGGGCTTGTAGCATTGACAATTTATATTTGATAATGATACTCTAATAGCATGCACAGATCCAAAGTGCTTTCAAGTAAACCAGAAATAGTTTTTACTCTCTTTCGAAGATCATCTTTCGTGATTTACAATCCTGTAGCTCTCCCTAGTGGTTATTTGTGAAATAATCTATCTCTACTCTGTTACAGATTAGCCATATGTCTAAAAAATATGAACGCATACTAATGAAAATGTGTTTGTTTTGTTGTATAATACCTCTAAGGGGTGAGGGGCGCAGATGAATCAGAGCTGAGACGAATAGTATCAGAGCCGCGGGATGAGCACCTGTTATTTGGAGCTGATTTTTCTTTTCTTGAGGACGTACTGCCCAGACTGTCCCGTAGAGTGTGTTTCACAGCTTCTGAACCACCACGTCCAGTCAAAGCTCCCCAGCCTGGTAAGCAAAACAAATCTTTAATTAATACAATAGTCTTAAATCTATTTGATATACACATTTAGTCTAACATATATTACAGTTGAACAACCTGTCGTTGGACCAAGGGACTTGCAGATCAGTGAACAGATTCACAACTCCTTCAGACTGACCTGGACTCCTGCCACTGGAGATGTCACTGGATATCGACTTCTGGTCACTCCTCTCAATTCAAAAGCACAGCTCCTTCATTCACAACAGAGACAGGCAAAGAAACATCATGTTAACATGTTTCATATGAGTCTCATGCAGTTTTATTACACTTATGTAGTCAGTTTGGATGATTTTCTTTTTTTTTGCCTATCAGATTGATTTAAAGGCAGATGTGAACACAGCCTTGGTGACAGAGTTGACTCCAAAGACACACTACTCCCTCACTGTTTATGCCATCTACCCGAGCCTCATCGGAGATTCTGTCACAATACAAGCTCACACAAGTAAGACACATATTCACTCGTACTATAACACTTTATTACAGTTTTTGAGGTTAAAATGTTTGTCTTTCAGGCCCTTTACCTCAGGTGTCCAACTTTCGTGTTATTGAAGAGGGTTTGTTCTCTCTGCGTCTGGGCTGGACACCTCCTCAAGGAAAAATTGAGGGCTTCAAAATATTCATACCAAGATGTATGTATGCTAGGTCACACTAAAGGCAGTATTATTATATCTATTAGATAGTTTTATCTGTATTATTATTTTTGTTTTAAATTGATTTGTTTTTGTATAATGTTGTGCAGCCAATAGACCAGGATTCACCTATGAGCAGCTTCTTCCTGGAGCCACTTCTTCACATGTGATCGACAGTCTGGATGAGGATAAAAAGTATATAATTAGTATTTATGCTGTGTTTTCTGAGGGACCAAGTGAACCAGTGTCAGTAGTGGGCAAGACATGTGAGTTAATTTATGTTACTTATATATGTTACCATACATAACATCTTAGTCTGCACATTCTTTTGTCCTGTCTTTGTAGTAGCCACATTGTAATACCAATAAACATCCACAACAGGGCGCTGTTGTCTCACATTAAACAGGCCTTTTTCATGTTCAGCGTATTTTTTTCACTTTATTTATAGGCCTTAATTTAGAATTGATATCGCTGGTTATTGTGTTCCTTTTATAAAATGTTTAAATCACTTGTTACTTGTTTTCTTGATAGTAAAGTTGGTGCCCGTTCAGCAGTTTTTGGTCCAGAATGCAACAACAGACACTCTCCATGCGAGGTGGACATCAGTGAGGGGTGCGACCGGATACCGTCTCACATGGGAAGCCCTAGGTAACGCTTGTAATTACAGGAACTATTCTAAAATAAAGATTCGATTTTGTACACTGTTGTGAGCCTCACTTTGTTTTTCAGATGGTCACATTGAAAACATAAACCTTGGGGACAACTTTAACTTCTACATGATCCAAGGCCTCCGTTCTGGGGAGGAGTACACCATCACCATCAACCCAATATTTGGTGACACTGAAGGGCCCATAACAACTAACCAAGTCAAAACATGTAACATGATTATCTCCATAGAAAGACGTGTTATTTGTATTATTGTCCACTTAAGTTGTTTTTGTTCATTCTCTGTGCCAGTGGAGAGCAGTGCAGTGCAGACTCTGAAAGTGTCTGCTGTGACGACCAGTTCAGCAGTGGTTTCATGGAACAGTGTTCCAGGGGCCACAGGTTACAGACTGGCCTGGGGACCAACTCCAGGTCAGGCTATTTTAATCATTTACATCAATTCAGCTTAAAGTCATAATGCATATATATATTTACTTTACTGACATACTTTGGCAATGCTCACAATCACTGACTGTACCATTTTGTTGATAACTTACAGAGTTTGTGGGTCGGGATCGTCCGAGACAGTTGGCTTTGAATGGCAGTACCACGGAGTACCAGCTCAAAAACGTAGCCCACGACACTGAGTATGTCCTGACTCTGTATGTGCTGTTTGGATCTGTGGTTGGTCCTGGCATCAGCGCTACTTTTCGGACTTGTGAGTACACTGTGTTTAGTATCCTGTGTTATTGATGATGATGTGGTGGAGTTTTGCACCCATGAGTTTGATGCTGAATGTCAACTAAGTGATGAATCTGTTTTAACCTCAGTCACAGTTTGTCACTGAGAAGCAGTCACCAGAGCTGCTGGATACTGCTTTTTATATTAGCATTTGTGCAAGATTGTATCTCTTTGGAAATATTGGTGATATAATTACATGTATTTATTTATTCAGGGGATGGTATTAGGAGTATTTATGATTATTGACAAATATTATTTCTTTATGTGTTTCAGCCCCCTTAGGCTATGTGTCTAACTTCAAGGTTACAACTTATACCAGTACCTCCATTGATGTAGAATGGAGTCCAATTGTTGGAGCCACAGAGTACAGACTTACTTGGAAAACAGGTAACGTCTTCATCTGGAGTATATGAGGCCATGTAAATCTAGCAAACTTTATTGTGTTGACAATAGATATATACAATACTCAAACTGCCTGTCATTGTTGCAGATCACGGAAGTGCACAGTCTCGATATCTGGACCATAGTGTCCTCTCTTATCACATTGAGGACTTGACTCCACTGTCCACTTATACAGTCACCATTTGTGCCCTGTATAATAATGCAGATGGACCAGAGATTTCTTTATCACAAGTCACAGGTAAACTATGATGTGTAAGTGTCTAAACACAACATATCTGTTTGTGTTTGTTTTTCATTCAGCTATCATGTGTTTTGTCGTCCATATTACCCACAGTTTGTGTCATTGTTGCTTTAATTATGGATGTGTCTTTTGCGTCAGCTGCATCTTCACTGTCAATGTCCAGACACATAATAGACTTTGTGCACATCTTTCTTGTATGCAATTTGTTCAATAAAAAAGGCTGTAACACTCACTTTGTTTGTTTGTCTTAGCTGCAGTCTCAGATTCAGACCCCATCCAGGCACCGAGACAAGTTAAGGTTGTGGACATTGGAGTCAACTTCTTTACCCTATCATGGAAGAAAACTCCAGGGGCAACGGGGTACAAAATCACCTGGACCCCTTTCCTGGGTATCTGACCACACTTGTACATTATCACTCAGTAATAGTCAATGTTACATGTGTGCACAATTAGCCCCAAAGACGCACACAGCAGTGTCCTAACAACACTCATTATGTCTTTCTATTCTTTCTCTAATTATTTTTTGACAGGGGGTGATGATAAGGCCCACACAGTATCTGGCACATCCATTTCATACACAATTCAAAACCTGCGTGAGAGCTCGGCTTATAAGATCCAGCTGTCCTCAGTGGTGGGCAACAAAGAGGGCAGTCCAGTCCTGGTCACAGCACGCACCTGTGAGTCATTCCTGTTAATATGGAATATGGACATTACAATAAAGTTTAGCATTAAGTTTAATGAACCCAACTAGAAAATTCAACAATTTCAACAAAAAATGTAAATACATTAAGTGCAAAAGTGCATGCTAAAAATAATTACTAAAAAACTGCATCAAAACTGTGTACTTATACTGTAGTAGAGGGGATAGTTGTACAAAAGTAAACAAAACTTAAAGTAAATAAAAACAATGCAAGCAAATGCAAAATGAGCTCATTAAATAACATTTTCATTTGATGTTTTAGTGGATCTTCCCAAAGTGAATGGCTTTGCTGCTTTGAACACAACAGACAGCAGTACTGTTCTTAACTGGACACGTGTGACAGGGGTTTCTGGGTATCTTCTTTCCTGGAGGCATATCTCTGGTGAGTAAACATGAATGACCCAATAAATATTACATTTTTCTATCCATCCTTTATTCTTGTTTCTTTATTAGTTTTGGACACTAAGACTGAGGTCCTGGGTCCCGGTGTTAGTTATTTCAAGATTGGAGATCTCTTGTATGGAAGAACCTATATTTTTACTATTCGTCCGCTGTATGGAGAAGTGGAGGGGCCCATAGCCACTATATACCAAAAAATATGTAAGACATTTTCTGACTTTCTGACCACTACTATGATTATCTTTGTCCACATTGTTTTTGGAGTACATGCCCTACCCTGAAGTGACCATTACAGTTTGATTGAAAAACTGTAATAATCTTTGCTATGGCTCTCTATGTCACAGTGGGAGAGGATCCCCCGGTGGAAACAGCCCAGTCTGTGCCAGCCACAGCGGCCCCTCATTCAGCTCACATTACAACTGCCACACAGGCTGCTGCCATCACCAATGCTGTACCGCACACAACCACCAGGAGAAACAGGCACCCTGTGGTTGTACTTCCGACTAAGACTTTAACCACAAAGAAACCTTCAGGCAAAGCAACTGTGAGTGAGGCTGAAGCAGCAGTCCCTTCCCAACACATAACCACTCAGAAACCAGAGACAATGGCATCACCAAAACCAGGTCCTTCAGTGTATTACTACAAAAATAAAATTCTGTTCAATATTAGAAATGTTTTACTAATTCAGTTTTGCAGCTATAGTATATATTATTTCCATATAAAAGTCAATTGTGCTTTGTTTCACTAGGATGTGATGCAGCCAAAGCAGATGTAGTTTTCTTGGTGGATGAGTCATCCAGTATTGGCATTGATAACTTTAACAGAATAAAGGACTTTATGTTCAGAGCGGTGACTTACTTCCCATCCATTGGACCTCAGGGGACACAGGTTAGTCGCTAACCAGCCTTTATTTGAGATCTTTATGTATTTCCAGATTACATTAAAAATGTTACACTGGTGTGTCTTTTTTAAACTTGTTTTAAAGTTTCTAACCATGTGTGGAGCAAAGAAGCTGATCTTTTCATTAATCTCTGCACAGATTGCGGTGGTTCATTACAGTGATGACCCCCGAATTGAGTTTCGTCTGAGCGACTACAAAGACAGAAATACTTTGCTCAGGGCACTGAGAGGACTGCGCTATCGAGGCGGAAACACAAAAACAGGTCAGATTCCTAATGCTTCATGATACACACAAACTTGGATTTCTGGTTCTCTGCTCAAATAACATTTTCAGCAATAAATAATTGTGATAAAAATCCTAAATGTCTCAAAACATCTTGACCAGGAAAAGGCATTGGCTACGTACTGCAAGAGCTGTTCCAGGAGTCTTTGGGTATGCGACAGGATGCTTCTCATGTTCTGGTCCTGATCACAGATGGCAGGGCCCAGGACGATGTGGTGCCTCCTTCAAGAGTCGCACGAGCTTTAGGTCCGGTTTACATTTATTCTTGTTTTCAGTATCAATAAATGTTGTTTTTTATCTCTATGATTTTTTTTTACCTTTGAAGGTGTCAGTGTTCTGGCTGTTGGTGTG
Source organism: Philypnodon macrostomus (assembly GCA_036025475.1). Taxonomy (NCBI): domain Eukaryota; kingdom Metazoa; phylum Chordata; class Actinopteri; order Gobiiformes; family Eleotridae; genus Philypnodon; species Philypnodon macrostomus. Next base: position 21,492 of record JAVQKC010000970.1, read on the forward strand.
GCTAATGCAGACATTGAAGAGCTTAATAAAATTGCAGAACCCACTAATTACAAGAATATCTTCTACTCTCCATCATTTGATGACTTCCCCTCAATAGAGCGAGACTTTATCAAGAGCATTTGTAGTGAGGAACTTCTTTCTGAATACAAGCTAGAAGTGGAGGTGAGATCAAAAAACCTGGATGCTCTATTCCAGATTTTATTAAGGATTGCTTTATTTTGTCACTGATTGATTTGAATCATTTTAAACTTGTATTGTTAGGATGCTCAATTAGACAACCCCACAGGAGACCCAGAGGAGATGCTTAAGCCTGAGGCTCCCTGCCCGTCCAACTGTGTGAAGGTAGGTTTTCCACAGTTTTAATGATAAAACAAAATCCATTTTTAAGTTCTTAACTCTGTCTGTGGTTTTGTTTTTAGGGGCAGAAAGGGGATAAGGTAAGAGGCATACAATCTGTATCAGGTATTTCACAATAAAAGCATGTTATAACAGTTATATGTATTTACTTTTTTAGGGTGATGGTTATGGACTTGGGGGTCTGGTAAGTTTGTATATGCTTTTGTCTCGCTTGTATTAAGTCACTGTATACACTGCTCCACTGTTTTCTTCTTTTATCTAGAAATTTAGAGCCAGTCTGGGAAAATATGACCCTTTCACCTCAGCAAAAGGTGAACCAGGGGAGAAGGTAAGACATGTCATATTTACATGGTTACATACTGTTATGTTTCTTCATAGTATCAGTACTGAGTTCATACCGCGTTTGAACTTCCTTGGTGATTATACAGGTAACGTCAGCCTGCTGTGTGAGATTTTATTTTATTAACATTCTATTTTTATTTGACAGGGGCCTCCTGGAACAGATGGTGTTCCCGGGCTGCCAGGTCGACCGGGAAGAACAGGACCCCCTGGTTCAGCTGGCCAAAGGGTAACTCAATTCAGACAAGACTTCATATGCTGGCTTGGTGTATATATATATAAATATATAAGTTTATTAACACTGAACATGTATTTTCAAGGGTCCACCAGGTATCTCAGGAGACCAGGTAAGACAGATGTTACATTAGATAAGACTATTAAATGTGTTTAATGGTATTTAGGAATAATAACAAATGGGTAAAAAGCTTGGTGGTTGTTTTTTCATTCAAAATCTGTTTCTATTACAGGGTCTTCCTGGAGCTCCTGGCTCGAAGGGCCAAAGAGGAGAGAGGGTCTGTATAAATGCTATGAGTTGTGCTCATAATTGTAATGTTAATGAATTGTTTCAGTTTGTGTATTGTTACTTAATAAATATTAATTTAAGTAAACAAAAGTTGTTCCAGTAAAACAACCATGTATTTTACAGGGGGAACCTGGATATGTTATTGCAGGCCCTGATGCTAATTATGTTCCTGGGCGGAAAGGAGAGCCAGGATCATCTGTACGTTTTCATTTGGGTTCAACCATTAGGTTTTATTAAGACCCAATTTAGTATCCAGACCCAACTTAAATAAATACAAAATGTGTCCCACAGGGTCCTCAAGGTCCCCCTGGAGTCTCGGGAGTGAATGGAGCATCAGGGCTCCCTGGCCCCCCAGGACTACCCGGACCACCAGGAATATCTGTCAAGGTATTGGTATCAGTGCTTTCATTATTAGGTCACTTCAAATAAGACTGCTATGACCTTACCTCAACATTTTGTAATTTGTAGGGAGAGCCGGGGTTGCCAGGTGAAAAGGTAAGTATGTGTTTTTGTAGTTAAATGAAAAAGATTAATATTCACGTGTCACAGTCATCATTTGTTTCAGTGATTGTGATAATGACTTTAGTTTATGAAAAACATGCTTTGTATCATGTTGATCTGATAGGGTCTACGTGGTAAGTCGGGCGTGCCAGGAGACAAAGGGGAGCCTGGAAAAGATGTAAGTGCAAAACAAAAGCAAATCTCACAAAGCTGAATATTAATCAGAATTATCTCTATAAAAATCATTTATTTGATGTTATTTTTTCATTGTCTCCACACAACATACGTTTGTGTAAACCAGGGTAATGCTGGTCTGCCTGGTCCTATTGGTCTTGATGGTGTGCCAGGATTATCGGGGCAGAAAGGAGACAAGGTCAATGTTTTCTCTTAAATAAGTCCTTTCATTTTGTATATAACACATTGTAGAACTTGAGAATTCACCATGTTGTATATTTTATTTTGAAAGGGGGAAGAAGGAATTGGCATTCAAGGGATTGAAGGTCCGAGAGGGGCACCAGGAGAGAAGGTACATTATCCTGGTGCATGTTGATATTTTTAGCAATATTTGTATAGTAGAACTGTACATTATTTTTGACTGAATGTTTTGTTCATTGACTATGTTTTTAGGGAAATATTGGTTTAACAGGACCAGATGGACCAAAGGTACTTCAGCTTCATACAATACCATAGATCTGTATGTTTTTGATAAATATTTCTAATTGTGATTTGTCTTTAAGGGTGATCGTGGAGAGCATGGCATTCAAGGCATCATTGGACCACGAGTGACTATTAACATATTTTTAAAATTGTATCAAAATTGTGGAGGATTTAGGCAAAAATATAATTGTGTTTTTGTCCTACAGGGGAAGAAGGGATTTCAAGGAGATAAAGGGGACAAGGTAAAAAGTAATTTAATCTTCATTATATCGGCGAAACGACGATATTATGGAATCACGTCGGTGTTCATCCGTAGATCCTAGCTGTGAACGCGATAACTCAAAAATGATTTGCTGGATCAGTTTCAATATTTGCACACAGGTACATACCATAAAGACGCAGAACTGTATCGATTTGGGTACTTCTTCGATTAATATTATTTAAGTAATTAATTACGGGCCAAAACTGTGAACGCAATAACTCAAAGTCTTTGCTGGATCTTTTTCAACTGTTGCACACAGGTACATATCATGAAGATGCAGAACTGGATTGAGTTTGGTACAT
>JAVQKC010000974.1:0-10156 GCA_036025475.1 Philypnodon macrostomus
TGGGTTAAGTGTCTTGCCCAGGGACACAACGACAGTGTGCGCTCGGACGGGGGCTCGAACCACCAACCCTCTGGTCGAGGGGCGAGCACCTACCCCACTGCGCCACTGCCGCCCATAAATACATAGCACATCATAATCTATTCCAACTTTTGTCAGCTTTGCACATCAAAACCCAAACTTGGCCACTACCACACCACCTCAGTCTCCCACCTGTTTGTTTGTGTGTCTAGCCCAGTCAGCCGCTCTGTGCCTGTGTGTGCAAAGAGAGAGCTCCCCACTGTCTGGATGCTCATTAAAGTTGTATGAATACTCAAGCCTGGCATCCTCTTGCCAGCCTGTCTGTCTGTACTTGCTTGGCTAATGTCTGACCGTGTGATTGGTGCATTATATTACTGGAGCCATATTTCTGAAGAAATTGCTTTAAATGCCACTAGGCAGCAAATACATGCATCAGCTATAATCAGTTCAGACGACACGCTGGCATATATACAAGAAAGGACTCCGAGAAATCAATGTAATTTCTCTGAACTAGTGAGGCTGCATAAAGGTTCAAAGACGGACAGATGAAATAAGATAAAGATTGTACTGTAACTTTATATTTATTTATAGAGTTCAAGATTTGTCTGAGAAGGTATGCAATGTCTGGATATTGCACACTTACAAAACTGGCACAGCAATGCATTTTAGTCAAGCAGACATGTTCAAGACAACCCTATAAAACTATAATTGTTGAATACGGGTATGATGTTACTATGCCAATGCCGTAACATACAAACACCAAAACACTGGACTAACTGGTTCATAACTGGCACTTGAGTACTATGCGCCAACTATTAAGCACATTGTGAAACTATACTTTATAAATTGCTGATAAAAAGAAATTGAGACTTTCTTCAGGCTGGAACACTGAATTTTGCAACACAGTGCCAGAGTTTTGAGACAGTTAGTCATCTGGAAGGATCTGCAAGAAGAGCACTGGAAGCAATAGTTTTTATACCACTGGAGTATAAGCTGCTGAATTGTACCACCAGCTGCAGAAACATCACCACAGCAAAACTTTACATTGCCTTCAATATAATTAATTTGGCAACCTGAAAACTGTACTTCTCAGCAGCCATGCACACACAGCTCTGTTAGCATTTCTGTATTGGGTGTGCGTCTTGTTTCGTGTTTTCCCTCCAGACTGCCTGCTCCACAAGTCAGCCACTGCAGAGGAGAGGACTAAATGAAAGTACATAGATAGTGAGGCTGAATAGACGCACCATTAATACAACAAGTCCCAGCAGGGGTAAGGGGTGTATGAGGCAAAATTTCGGACCGGTGCGGAATTAATTTAAATCTCATCACGCAGCTCCTCTAGCGTGCTGCTGCAAAGTGCTGCACTGTGTGAGATATGTTCTGCATAGCAACAGAACAGGGCGACTTTTGTAGGAGTAGAACAAGAACGAATGATAAAGCTAATCATGTGGTAACGGTAAATTACTACAATATACTGTAGGGTATAAAATGTAAAATAAATACAAATAAATGTCCAGCACAATATTCTAATCTCATTTTTGAAGTTATCTGACTGTATAATAGAGATTCAAAGGCCAGTTTATTATGTAGTCATTGCCCCTAATAAAGTGGCTCCTCTGACCTGGATAGTGAACAACGTACATTGTTGCATTTGCATTTTCACCAAAGAATTGCCACTCACTGGATATTTATTTTCCTGGCCATTCCCTATAAACCCTACAGGTTGTTGTATGTAGAAAACCCCATTAGATCAATTTCGTAAAAATGCTTCATCATGACTCAACGCATTAAGTTGCTGACATGTGATTTAGTGTTTTTTTTATATGCGTTATCAAGCGTTTAATCCTGTGTACCTAATAAAGTGGCCAGTGAGTGTTCTATACTGTTCAGTTGCATTTACAAGATGCATTTAAATCCTCTTTTTATTCAATTTGCCAAGACACACGGAGACATTTTATCAAGCTGGCACGTAAGAAAGAGCAATACAGGACACTGCAGCTGTGACCTTGTTTGAACCAAAACAATGTTGAGGGAGAGACGAGGTGGCCTATATACGCTACATCACCAATAACGTCAAACAGGCTGCTCTGCATTTAACTGAAATCACTCTGAGGGGTGACAATCGTAAAGGCGCAAGAGACATTTTGAGCAGAATTCAGTTTATGTACCAAACGAAAGCTTTTGTTTTTCTTTTCCCAGCCAAAAATTGCAGGCAATTGAGGCGAATAGAAAAAAAGCTAAAAGTAAATCTAAAAACATGGTGCAAAAAGTGCATTTAACTTCTACACCATTCTAATTAACGGCAATAAAATGTTGCAGCTAAAAGAAGTCTGTTTTTCCAAAATGTAAAAATCTACACAAATGTATGTTTATTAGTGGGAAAAACATGTGTCTGTAAATATTTTAAATTTGAGGTTTAATGCAAAAAGTCAAATCTAAATGTGGTCCTTCTCCTGTTAGTAGAAGAGTGTAAGCCTCTCTACTTTTTATCTGCTTCACACACACACACGAACACGTCGTCATCGAGACTAAGTGCCAGAACTGACTCGATTCACTCTCGCTCAGAAAGGGCAAGCTTTAAAAATATCTCTGTGTCACCCACTCTCAGCCTGATGCTTAGGTTTCCATGGCAACGTTGTAAGCAACAAATATATATATGCATGTATGTGAGTGTGCACTTTTAACAAAGGAGGAGCCTCCCAGGTCAATCGCAATCAGTGTCACAACACACTTCTGTTGCATCATCATAGGATTATCCAATCATTACAGACGATAGAGCAAGCCTTCCTCGAAATGTAGCAGAATTGAGGTGGGTTTTCCTGGTTTGTTTGGAGAAAGATGCTGTGGGAATAACCCTGTTGTGATGCTTACCTTTACTATTACGGCAAACACACAAAGGCCCAATGACACAGAGCCTCCACTTCTGAAGACTACAAATAAAATGTGTGTTTAGCGTTAAGTCTCACTTATTACGGGCTTACAACACCTCCAAAAATGTATTAAACTTAAATACATAGATGTGAATATATGCAATATCAATGCACTGGCAGATATTTAAGCCATCTGTGCATGTTTGCCCGTTAACTCAAATAACTAATCAACTAATTACATGGCAGCAACAAAATACATGAATCTAATTACACTGTAAAGACAAAATAAATAAAGGGGATTTAAGTGGCTTTGGTGCCAGGGGTTAGTGGAGAATAACTATGGTGGGACCTCCCATGATAATAACAACTGCTGCTTCAAGGTTGTCATTATCATAGTTTGCTACGTACCATCAATAGACAACCTTGAAGAAGCAGAAGACCTAATCAGGGCCAAGGTATACCTAATGAAGTGGCCACTGAGTGTATATAATAACACCATTTCACCTATTTAGGACCTTGACTATTCACTATACGGTAATAAAGGACCTTAGTTGGCGAGTTACACATTAAAATAGAGATAATATATGAAGCGATGTTTTAATCCAAATACAAATGCCAGGAGACTTTACTGTTCATTATTCTATGTTTGCCCAAGTGTCCCTGAGCCTTCTCTGTTCCTGTACGCCCAGATTTCCCACCTGTCAATCTCTGGCTTCCCTGCAGTGGGTGTGGCTTGTGAATTGTCTCCAGCTTCTCCTCATTGGCCCAGTTCTTTCACAAGGACCGTGCCTGGGCTGTGCCGGGGACTGACGTGGTGCAGTGCAGAACGGCTCTATAGAAAGCTCCAGCCCGCCTTCTCGTTTTTTCTCGCTCCCTCTTTTCCAAACTTGAGATCTTGGAGGACACATTTGGGATGGGACTACTGCACCCGTCTACTCAGGCATGAAATGACCTACATGACAAACACACTCAGAGACTAGATGCGAGAGGAAAACTTTCCCCAACAGCTGCCTGCAGTGGCAAAGTGTTTTGAATTTTCACCACCAGGAAATCAAACATATCACTCAAAGTTCTCCAATTTCCTGAGACACTGTGTGGGGTGGTAGGTAGCATAAACAGAATTTTCTTTTATACACAATACCACGTCTTTTGAATTACAACCCTTAAGGAGCAACATCTATCAAAATCGAACAGAATCACTGCATATGGAAAATCAAGGGTGATACTGGTTTGGCCAATTCTGGTATTTTCTAACATGTTTGTATAAAAGAAAGGGAACTCAGAAATCATTGTAGAAATAACTGTTTTGAAATGTATTTTTGAATCATAAAAGATGTGAGTTTTTGAATTGGCTTTGCTTTCACTGGCTGTTTCTCCGGCTGTTTCTCCAGGTAGAAATGAAAAGTGAATCCTTTTTGCATCCATAAAAATCCATCCACAATATGCGGTCATAAATTGCAATAAGACCGTATTATATAATTGGTCCTATAAGTTAACAATGCATAAAACCAGTTAAGTCTAAATAAAGACGCACATAAATAAGTGACTGCTGTTACATGACATCTCCTGTTTCGTATTTGCACTGCTTAGACCCGTCATTGATCATAATAGTAAAGTGTCACAGGTTCTGAAGTATTCCCTATGAACAATTGTGAAGGTTATGCCAAGTACGCCGAGCGACAGAGGCAACGTTATGTAGAAACTGTGTGTGTCTTTGTTTTCCTTTACCTGGAAAAGTTGCTGGTTTAGTTTCAATTGAGATCGAATGTTTCCATGAATTCAACCTTCTCTGAACCGTTTTCATTGCTTTTGTAGAACATCAAAACTCGGATGACTGTATAAACAATTTGTACATGGTGGGGTTATAATCAAAAGCACAGCATCATTTTTCTTATAGTTTTGTTGTTGAATGCAGTAATATTTTAATAGAGATCACAATACTGGTAATAATGTAAACCGACATACTAAATTCAAGTATTCGTCCATGTTCTTCCGTGTGTGATTGAGTGGTATACAGAATACAACCCCACTGTTGTTTAAGATTAGAAGACCTTGGAATATGGATATTGTGCAAGCCGACATTTCAATGAAGAGATTTAATTGTATGCCTGTTTGTGTATTGTAAATTTTTTTAATAAAGCTCTGGGTTTATTTGTCATGAGATGTTACAGATATGTTCCTTTACGTCTATCTGCAGCTACCAAACACTCATCGCGACACAATCTGCTATACTCTTCACCACTGCCTCTGGGCTCCACCTACAGGTGATGAGCTCATCTCTGTGGTTGCCTTAGTCACCTCACAACACGTCTGAGAAGCTAGGCCTAGGCACAGTGAGCGTAGAGAAGACCAAAAACCCTGGAACAAAGCCCTGTGTAGCTGCTGCTGGTGACGTTACTGCAGTGCCAGGCTAAACGCAGCCACCCGAGATGACAACAGCCTCCCATGTTCAACCCACAATGAGTCATTCCAACGCTTATACACAGTATATAGTCCAGCGGGTTGTGTTATGTTCAAGGACACCCTGAAAAACATATCAAGTCTGCTAACAAAACACAGAAACTGACAACCATGACCAATAAAGCTATTGTTAATGTGTAAAAGTAAATGAACAAAAAGCCTAAGTTTAAACTCAACCCAGAGGTAACCGACTAAACCATGACTAAAGACTATCATTGTACAATAATACCAATATGGCTTGAATCTTTAAATAGCGCAGGACGACTGGGCATCTTCACTCCACAGTCACACACTGGTGCTGGGACACTCTCACAGCAGCCCTAGGGCAAACTGACGGAGATGTGCCAGCCATATGGCCTTTCCCACCACCTCCGAACATGCTAACATTCATACATCTAGGCAAGGTGGGGAATGTCTTGCCCAAGGACACACCAGTAGTATGTGGACCACTTGGAGCAGGGATGCATCTGCCACTCTTCTAGTGACTCACTCAATTACAAAAACGCTTAAAACTTGAGTGGAGATGGGGGTTACGGTGACCTTTGGTAACTACAAACTCCAAAGACCACTACAGGCCTTTTATTTAACCTAGAACAATTTGTCAGAACTGTCAACAAGCAAATATCAGATCATCATTCATACTGAGAGATATCAAACCAAATGCTTGGGCACTCAGTAGCTGTCAAAACAAAAAGATCTGCATAATATGACTCACATTCAGCTGGTTACAGTTTTGACACCCGTGCTGTGATTTTTACAATTGAAAATGACTGTGACAGACACAGAGCCTGGTTGGTTTTTGTTCTTGCCATCTGACTACAGTAAATAGGCTCTAAGCGCAATGGGAACAAACAGCACACATCACTTCACAACTGGATGTTTTGGCACTGATACCCTGAGGTCACAGCACAATATAAAATGCTGGTAGAGAGGCAATGGAGACAGATGTAATGCTTATTCTGGATTCCCAAAAAATAACAGCTGGCCAAAAAATCTGTATATAAAATCTCTCTTTGCTAAATACTCTGTTGTTTTTGAGAGATGGGACAATCGCAGTAAGGTAGGATGGCGACATCTGTGCATTTCTTTAATCCCTCGGGCAACTGTGGCAACGACAAAATGTTTGCCAAAAGTCAGAAGTAATGATATTGTGTTTGATTACGTGTACTTTTGTAGGCATCTGTGCATTTCGGCCTGAGACACATAAAAGGCAAGCATCAGAATTAAGGAGAAATTGGATTTAACTTTACATTTTTGTGGTATTGGGGTCTTCAGAATTCCCAAAACGAGAAAATATTCAGTTAGTGCCAGATATGGGGGGGGATGATCTGTTAATGCCAGAGGTCAGAGGAGATTGTCCAGAAACGCAAATAACCAACCGATACAAGCAAGGTCTGCAGCTGAAGACCACAACAGGGCCAATTAATAAAACGATCAGTGTAAATTACTTTAGTTATAAAGTTATTACAATCCATTTATGAAGGAGAAATCTGCCCCATATTTAGTTACACCATTTGGTTCTTTCATGCACTCTGTATCAAGGAAATGCATGCCCGTGATTTTACAAATTTCATCGTTAAAATTTGTGCTTTGATTGCATTTTCAAAAATTCTCTCTTTATATTACATAAATGATTTGACAGATCACAAGAGGAAAGCATGTGAAGTCGACTTTCTCTTTACATGTGAAGCGTTATACTCAGAGGATTTCCAGTATCAGGAACGACAGCAGGGTTAACCACGCTCTGATCAAAATCTGCAGAGTGTCTTTTATGGAGGTGGTATGGGGCTGGCATCAGAGGCTGTTTTGAGATGAATACAACACGGGGTCACAGAGAGCATCATCTAAACATTAGGATCAGACACAGGTTATAGGTTACAGACACTTTATCGACTAGATGACAGCTTTACTTGGGAGTTCTTAAAGTCCCAATTAATCGGCCCACCTGTAGGGACCGAGCGTGTAGGGCTGTCAGAGGTTTGAGACTTCATAAGTGAAACAGAAGTCTTTGTTTATCAAGAGCAGTCGTTTTCTCTTCACATACATGTAAGACGTCGCTTTTATCTCAGCTTCAAAACTGACAGCGTCAATAGCTAAACACGCATGTCTCGTTGAACAGAAAAGCCAGTTATGTATTATCAAGCTGAACAGTTGTTTTATGAGTACATGCTTTTATGGTCTATGTCACCATTAAAATTTTAGCTGACAATAATCACAGACAGCAAAATGTCACATGGAATAACAACAAACAGTGAACAGTTATAGCGCCATGATAAATCAAAACTGCTAAAGGAGCTGGCACTTGACATAAGTTGTATTACACCCGTGTGCCATGTCATTTCTCTGATGAGGCATGCTTCTAGTATGTTTGAATGTGACATGTGCAATATCCCGAGTTTGTTTATGTGCACACCTTTATAACATAGGCATGAACCGTAGTATAGACATAATGGTCAAATTGAGTGCAGCGTTAAAAGTAGCCAGTCCTCCACAGAAATAAAATACATATAAGACAGGCTAACTTTGGGTTCGCTACAAAGTGAACATAATTGATTAAACACTAGATGCTTGGCACATAGCCTACTGTAAAACTTTTCAGATGTGCAGGTATGACTAAACATTGGGTCAATGAGCCTATACGCAAAACAGTAATATGGGTAAAGTCAGGTTATGATTCATTTGACATTTCACAAACTGCGTGTTGCCAAAAACAGTTTGGTAAGATTATATTGTACTTATCCAAATCTAGAGACGCTTCCCTCCGCAGTGATTCAGATTCGTTAGGGTTAGTAGGAGTAAGAGTTGACTATGGCACCGTGTTTGCAGTGAGCGCAGCCGTGGACCGGAGAGGGGAGGGAGCATCACTCGGGGTAACGTTACGCCTACATCACAGAGTCGCTCAAATCAAAGTCTATAAACAACGACAGACTCCAAAAGTTGCTCTGGGACCACAGCCCCGCTCATTTCGAGTTGTTCCCGTGGCGCGCAGAGAGAGACGTGACGGAGGGGCTCAGAAAAGCACTCTCCCCAAATGTTCCCCCTTCTCGCCGTCGACGTAACAACATGTCGGCAATGGACGGCCATGTTTTGCTGGTTATGTCGACACGGGGAGGAGGAAAAAGTAGACACGATGTTCTCCGTCTCTGACTGCTACCCACACGAACACCGCGTTTCAAAGCTAAACTTGGCTAAATTAACAACTTGGCGGACACATTGTCTGCAGGTGGACGCGACAGGGGCAGGCAAAGTTCATGCGCCGAGACAAGTTAAAATATTAATACAGAGGTCCGTGGGCGCTTGGGAGACGGACAAGGCGATGCTAGCGACACGAGAGGTCCAAGTATGGTTAGTTTTAACTTGAGGGAGTTTTCAATGAGGAGGCATTTCAGGCAAAAACACAGGGGAAGAGTTTATCCATATCTTACCTGCCCGCCGTTTTGGCGCGATGCTCAGGTGATGCCGTATGGTGGTTACAATGGGAAGGCAGATATGCCACAAAAAGAGCCAAAGCTGGGTTAAACACTCCCGCAGCGGTCCGGTAACCGAGCAGACAACAGGCGACAGGAAAGGAAAAATTGGCGATCACAAGGAGGCTCTACGCCAAAAGCCACATGACCGCCGACGTCAGAGTGCGTATTTGCATGCCGTACCGAAGCGGCGGTGTCCGTCCACCGCGGATCCATAGTGTTGTACTCGGGAAAAGTTGGGAAGCAGGCTGGGAAAAGTGGAACAACACAGTGTCCAGGCTGCAGCCGTGAGACCGGAAGCTCCACAAAGCATGCTTGCTGCTCTAAAAACGCATGACCTGCGTCGTGGAGTCGTCAAGTTGCCCTGAGCTGACGCCTGCCTGCCTCTCAGCTATGACTTAATTGAATATTACATGATCATTGGGGCGTCCGAGTTACCCTCAAAGCTCCACCCCTCGGTTTACACCACCCACCTCCCCTTCTCTGCCTCAGATCTGAATGTATGCAAGTGGGGTGTGTGGGGCTGCTGCAGTCCTGTCTCATGCGGAGGAATACTCCAGTCTCAGACATAATGCCATTCACCTCTTACAGTAAAACACGTGTAATCAATGAAAGTGTAGTGAAAGGTGAAGCTGAGGTCAGCAAGTGTTTATTTTGTATGTGAGACATAACTGTCCTGAAGTGACAGACAACAGTGTCAGATCTATGCACTGCAGCGCCCTCTACTGGATCTGTTTGTTACTGACATAGATCTTGACCTTGGCCCACCCCTGAATCACACACTGTGACACATTTTTTGTCAGTTGTGCAGAAATATAAACTAACAGTGTTGCCTCTGTTTGGCCCATTTTCCGGATATGCAAACAAACACACACTTGATCTCATGCTTTACTTTGTGGACTGTAGCCATTTAACATTTAAATTAACTTGGATCAGTCCGTCACACGTAAATAAACCAGCATTTTTAAAGAAATGAGAAAACAAGGGGAAAGTGTGTGGTTTTAAACAGGACTTTATAAACACTGTACTGTAAAATGGAGGTAGGTAAAAAAACACAATGCAGAATGGACTGTTTCAGTAGTTTATTTAAGTGACATGATGCAGTACAGTACAGACCAAATGTTTGGACACACCTCATTCATTCAATGAGTTTTCTTTATTTTCATGAAAAGGCAAGACATCTTACTTATTAACCCTGACAGGGCACACCTGTGAAGTGAAGACCATTTCAGGTGACTACCTCTTGAAGCTCATCAAGAGAATTCAGAGTGTGTGCAAAGCAGTAATCAGAGCAAAAGGTGCTACTTTGAAGAAACTAGAATATAAGGCGAATTTTCAGTT